>BDMV01000001.1:3532029-3694010 GCA_008326285.1 Oryza officinalis | reverse complement strand
GGTCCTCGTATTGGGCCAAGAGACATGAAGCCCAAGACATTAGCCAAAAACGAACAAAGAGAGATTGGGACAGACAACTAACAACTCAGTGCCTTCTTCGTAAATACTTAGGCTCTCTTTTGCAAAGCTTTGAATTAACTTTTGAATGTATGACATGCCGTCTCCTCCTGTACCCTCTCCAATCGCACCAGGTATGCTCCCAAACTCTATAAATTCGATTCACTTCTTTTCGTCTCTTCAGTTCAATTAAGTTGATCTTTTTTGCATTCTTCACTGCTAGCATCTCGTAATCTCGATGTTGGCAACAAAGGCAATAAGCTGGTGAGAATGTACTTCCGCCGCCGTTGGTTTGCAGTGAGGCAATAAGTTGGTGTTCATCTTGTTCGGTTTTCAGAATCGTTGTTTTGTAGCCAAAAATTAGCAATGGAAAATATGTAACAGGATCAAGCTTGTGTTTTCAGAAATGTTGTTTCATAGTAGGAATTGGTGATGGAAAACATGGATCAGTGATC
Organism: Oryza officinalis; assembly: GCA_008326285.1. Taxonomy (NCBI): domain Eukaryota; kingdom Viridiplantae; phylum Streptophyta; class Magnoliopsida; order Poales; family Poaceae; genus Oryza; species Oryza officinalis. Next base: position 3,693,498 of record BDMV01000001.1, on the reverse strand, counting down.
AGTCCATGAGTTACGTACTACCTAAATTTTCATTACTGAAATTATGAAATCGAGTCATTAAATTTTGTCATATATTTTTTTTACCTTACATACTTGTGGTGTTGAAATTGCTAAGAAAATAACATTAAATTATATTACTGAGAAATTTCAAACATATAACCATGCGCACGTAGTGCCCGTCCCTAACTCCTGCCATCCCTATCTCAAAAAAAAAAAGAAAAACCCGCTATCCCACGTGCAAAGGTTTTCAAAGCTCACGGCCTTGCGCACACAGCTGCTGTTGTTGCGTGTTAGGCCAATGGACCTTGGCTTGTGCGCTGCTAATTTTGGGTTCGAGGGGGTTCCTGAGTTTTGGGTTAGGGAGTGCACATGTGGTGAATACAAGGGGATAATGACTAATTTTTCGTTTCGGGCCAGGTGCGTGGGAACCTCCCTGTCCCATTTGGCTCCGCCCCTGTAACCATGTCTTAATCAACAATTATTAACCCTACATCAAGTAAACAACAAAAAAAAAACAAGTAAAAAAACCTAAGGGTAGTATTGTCCATCTATTATCTATCCCCTCTATCAGAATTTTTGGAGCTGATCGAACTAGCCAAACACTTTTAGACCATCTCTAGCTCCCGCAGGAGCTAGCACTAATTGGAGTTGGAGTTTGGAGCTAGGATTTAAGAGCTGAAGCTCAACCAAACAGGCCATGAATAATCCTAGCTCCATAAATTCATTGTCGACAGGCTGTATCCGCTTACGGTATTTGTAACGTACGAGGATTGTTGGTTCCAGGGTATACGCGAGATTGCGGTAAAAGAGACAGAAAACAGGGATTTTTATAAAGGTTTAGGTCCCCTGCTTACCGGTAATAGCCATACTTTTATTGGCTGAAGCTGATGTTGTCATTATATAATCAATCTCTTACAAGTACAATTGAGAGGAGAACCTAATCTAATCTCTTGTAGTCTAGCGGCGTAAAGCTCGAGCAGGTGGTCAACGGCTAGCGGTTATTGGATTCCTCGAATAGGAACTTGGCGAGATTGGAGGTGCTATAGATCCCTCTTGGCTTCTGTCGCACTTGTGGATTGTATAGGTCTTGCTTGGGCTTGTGTTCGTTTGTTCCCTCTCCTTCCGGGGGGTTTTCTATTCTCGAGCGTTTCCTTGTCTAAATAGAACTAGGGAGGCACGTATGGATATGATCCGAGTAGACCTTGTAGTGTTCGAGTAGGACTCTGTTTTTTTCCTTATAGGGACTATTTCCTTATTTACTTAGGACTTTTGCCATACGTATGAGGCTTGATTCTGTATTGGATTTGGTATATTGTGGGACCCACCGAACCTCAATACATAAGTATAGGGTATCCCATATTTAGGACACTAACATTTATAAATCATTGTGTTGATAATGTTTGGATAAATCATTTTTTTATCTTAGATAAATTTAAAAAAATTTTAAACCACTATAACTTAACATACAAATTTTAAATCTACCGCGAATCTATGATTTGGAGGCTGTGTGAAACAGAGCTTAAGTAACTGATCCGATAAACTTGGAATTCACCTCATACTCTTTGTTCTTTGGCACAGAGAAAATGGCTGGAGCCGTTGGTTCTTCCAACGAGCAGAGATCAGCCCAATTTCTCGATGTAAAAGTTGGAATGTAAGACAGATTCATAATCCAAGTTCCACCATAGCGATTCAATCTCCAGGCTACTGTCAACCATCCCCTCTCTGGTTAACAGCTCGCGGTTGATCATCGTCGCTACGCGGGACGGAAGCTTGCAAGCCAAGTGGGTCACGACATCGATGATCGGGAAATCAGTATCTTACTATGTTTTCCATTCCTGGTGTCTCCAAAGCTTATTATCACGAACACATCAGATATAACAACGACAGATTCATTTGCAACTTCGATTCCTATGGATAAACAGCAGAAGATGAGTCATATATCATACTGGCTAGTAGAAGCTATGTACTCCATGTATATCGATCTCAGCCTCTCAGGTGAATGCGTTTTTATATGCACCAAGTAGGCTCAGGTAGCTAGCGAGAGGTAGCTTAGAATTAACATGACAGAATATATAACGGAATAAACATGCATGTGGATGCGTATTCATTATAAGGCTGCCAAGGGATTCACAAGATTCCACAATTCAAAAAATCAAAGAGCTAGCAAGATTTAATACTACTGAAAGAAATTAAAGCTAAAAATAATCTTGATCTCTTCCTGAAAGCTAGTTGTGTCTACTTGAAGCAATCTGCAGGTTGTATTACATTTATAAGAGCCTATTTGAATCGTAGGAATGAAAAAAATAAAGGAATAGAAAAAACGCATGATTATGATTATGATATAAATGTAAGTGTAAAACAAAGAATTACAAAATACATGAATGATCGTTTGATTGGATCATAGAAAAAACATAGAAATCGGATAAAAGAGATAGACTTAAAAAAAAAATTTTTCAAGAGGTTAGACCTCTTCTAGGAGGAATTTTATAGGATTTGAAAAACTTTAATCCTTTGAATCAAAGGATCAAATAGAAAAAAAATTCAATTCTATGAAATTCCTTCATAAATTTTTTTGATTGAAAAGGACCTAATACTCGAGTCTTAGTGATCCTTCCATTTTGCCTCCTAATGACCACATTTCGATCGTTGTTAGCTGATCAGCTCGTCCTTGGTTTCTTTCAACTACGTGGTGGTGAAGGACTGAAGATCTTCGAAGCCCCCTAAACCGTCATCACTTGGGATGTCCCAAGATCGTTGCAAATTCCCATCCGGTGTGCATCAGTCATGGAAAACTACGTGTGAAACTGGTTTACACATAGTTTTCGACACAGTTACAAATATACGGCCAATAATTAAATATTGAGAAATTAGAATTTTACTCATACAAGTCTTTTCCGCTCCATTTTACATCCAAATTAGTGGTACATCGCTCAGTAGGTAGATGCTTCATTCTCGCTCTCGCTCCAGCGCACCATCAGTCGCGGCCGCGCACACTCAAACACGCAGTTCTGAATTCTCAAATTATGAGCTGGGAAGATTTCTCCTGGGAGGCGCCTTGGTGGGCACATCCACAGACTAAAATCTCTAATCATCAAAAATATATGTCCAAGCATCAATCAGTATTGCAGTAGTAGAAGACGGTTAAATATATTTCAAGCATTTGTCCATATTTTTGTGTGTTTTAGTTTTAGATTAATTTGCTGGAGTTAGAATTTCAGGCACGGAAAGCTTTTATAAGAGAAGACTTGTAATACTATGGATAGCTTGAACATTAATATTTAAATATCAAGTTTGAGATTTTCAAGTCCGATTAGAGAGCCGCCACCTCCACGCCATCGCCGCTGAGTTAGCATCAGGTCTCTACAGAGTCGTCATTCCCGAGCTGCTCTTTCAACACTGAATAATGCAACAACGTTTTGACAAGTACATCTTCAGACGCAACTGGTTATAACCATACTCCTGATGCCTTTCAAGCCTATGTGTTAATTATAAGCTAATCATCGTCGATTAAACTGATCTCTCCATAGAGTGAACTAATGGTTGAACGGACGCTACATATATCTATATATTTTGAAATTTGCTAACTTTGGTGCCTCGATAGCATGCAGGGAAATGTTGTATATGCAGAGGTGGCTAAGAATTAGCAGGACTGAATATAACACCTAACAAGTCCAGGCCAAATGTATATGAGGCCAGGCAAAATATGCATGTGAAGCTGAAGATGCTCATTGATTGTTAAGGCAAGATGCTCAGTGATTCACAAGATTCCACACTTCAAAAAAACAGCAAGATTCAATACTAAAGTTAGAGCTTAAAATACTCTTGATCTTCTTGAAAGCTAGCATGTGTAGCTTGAAGCAGTCTGCAGGTAGTAATACATTATTAACGCTTGAGTTTAGTTATCTTTCGATTTTGCCTCCTCATGACAGGGGTCTAGTGATGTCGTCCCTAGAATGATATGTAACTTTGTCTAACTAATTAATAAAGTGTATACACAGTCGTCTAGTTAATTGAACACCACATTTTGATCCTTGCTAGGCTGCTAGCTGACCAACTCTTCCATGCTATTTTTTAACCATGCAGTGGTGAATACTTAATTTCGTCTCTACGAAGCCCCTAAACCGTCACTTGGCAGGTCCCAAGATCGTTAAAAATCGCCGTGCAACACACACCTGTCACGAAAGAATATATGTACACGGGTTAATAAAAAAAATTCTTCAAACTTAGAAAATATGGCCAATATATAATCAAATGTCGAGAATGGACAAAAAGATCTCCTGTAGTAAATTATGCTTTTCATTAGAATGTTGGTCGACTCAAGACGAAACATGAACATAAAAGTTCAGAAGACCATCTTGTCAACACATATTCCTGATGACTTCCAGGCTACTTTATTCAAACTGGACCAGGATTTTAAATTGCCTCTGTAATAATCCTTCGAAGAGACAATACCGGGGATATATAAAAACACTCAGTCATTTGACTATTTCCTTTCTTCAGCATTTCGTTAGAATTGTTAGATAATGACTCAAATATATTATTAGTCATTTCTCAACAAGAACAATGGAGCTACGGACCTGTACAGTCGAATCAATCTTTCTAACTGCATCTCAAAACCTACCCTGGCCTGCAAAGTAGAGAGTGCAAGCAGAATGATCCACAAGTTGAAGCTTTTTATCCACTATTGAAGCCTCTCTTCGTTGGAGGAATATACAAAACAACTAACAACAATTGAACAATGCTCTAGAGCCTGTCTATAGTTTATCTTTCCGACACCTCCCAAACCTACATATGTACACTATCATGGTATCATTCATGCATGTCAAAGAAGAAATTGTGCTCTCTAGTTTTTTTTTTTTGCAAAATTCATATCTATTCATAGAGCAATTGTTCTGATTGAACTAGAAATTCGGGATATCAGAACAATTGAACTAGGAGAGCAAATGAGGAAGGCCTGACTCATCCAAACGAATTGACAACTGCCATATGTGAAACTGCCATATGTACGAACTCGATTGAATCACAAGCCTCATAAAAGGAGTGAAATGTACATTACGTATGTATTAATTGATGTTGACGTACTATAGATTTACACGATTTGTTACTTTTTTTAATGTTACTAAAATCTCTCTTATGCTGGTGACATTAAGGAATAAGGCCATCTTTGACTCGAAACGATGCATTGGTAGCTGGATGCCCGTGCTGATCATCAAGTGACCCGAACACAGCAGGATCTGAGATATATGTACGTGGTGTAGGTCAGCTTGTTATAACCGTACTCCTGATGCCTTCCAGGCATATGGTGTTAATTAAGTTAATAATTGTCCCTCACAAAAAAAATAATCGTCCTTGGTTAAATTGATATATCCATACAATGAACTGTGGTTGAACATATATATATGCTACATATCCGTGGACTGTAGAGCACTGATATGCTGCATATGCAGGTGCTCACAGGGAAAGTTGGTATACATGTATTGTACAACATTCACTACATTAGGCTGCTTGATCAAGCTCCATCTAGTCGACCAACCTTGCATTTTAATTAGAGTAATTTTGTAGTTCTTAAGAGGTACCAAAAGGTACCAACATTTTTAAGGTAAATTTAATATTTTTTAATACCAGAGGTATCGAGAGATACTAAATTTTACACTAAAAAGTATGGCACCTTTTGATACCTCCTCAAGGACAGTAAAATCACTATTTTAATTATGGGTCGATACATAATCATTGAAGTCTGAAGATATCATCTTTAATCCTTATCTCTTTTTAAGTTGGACATGTATCTGTGTTGCAGTAACGGCATGTAATTGTTGTGTTGTGCTGTTACTGCAGCAGATATTGGGCGTCTTTATGTTATGCACAATATCTTCTAGATTTACTGTGGGTTGATGCTGGTATGGGATTAGCAATGTGATAACACCCATCGTTATTATAGAAATCTCTTTAAAAAATATATCATCATTGTGAAACTATATGTTTATCCCTTCGGTTAACATTCAAATTTAACACTTAGACTCGAGATAGAAAAACATTGTCAAAATTTGAAAAGGATTAGGTTTTCTTCACGAGACCGATCTGACCGTCGTCTATAGGCCGGTCTGACCAGCGGCATGTGATCGATCTGACCGTCTGAGTCCGAGTCCAAGTCGAATCTCGCCGGGTGTCGGATTTCCTTACATGGTGAGGTATTTTTTTCGAGTTTTAATTGGTCTCTATCCCGAGTTTAACATGGAGAAGGTCCTGTAGGAGACAAAACCAACCCCTTTATAAGGACAAAGGCCGGTTCAATTGAAAACACAATCTACTTTCAACACAATTAGACAATTGAATCGCTTTTTCAATATCGCATCTACTTTTTGTCTAGTTCTATCCTAGTTTTGTTCATCTTTATCGATTTGCACCGTAAATAGTTCGTCTTCGCTAGGAAAGTGTAAAATTTCTTCGTAGGTTTGTCCCGTAAACCTTTCGTTTGTCCACGAGACGAGTGTTTATTCTTGTTTCATATAAATCGGCTCTGTTAGCCGGTTTAATCTTACAAAACTCATTTTGATTTAGCTTTGGCTAGATTAAGATGGTTGACGACTTCATATCACCGCAAGACGTTTAGGTGTCCCGATCATGATTGCCTTGCCAAAAAAAAGTTGCCAACACCTTATTTCATCACTAGGATGTGACAATTATTGTGTTGGTATATATGTACTTCTATGTGACTACTACTATTATTGTACAAGTCTATCACCTTCATTTCAAAATAAATTTGAATCTGGACATAGCCATTGTTGCAGAACATGCCAACCGGCTTCCCAAAACATGACCGACTTAAAGGTAATGGGCCCACACCAAGGCCTAAGTTGTCTGAAGCGACACGAAATCCGGCCCATTGGAAGCAAAAGGCCCACGAAAGTGCCACCGCAGATCCGGCTGCAGCTTCCCGACCGATTTTTGTTTGACGAAAACTACGGCGGGCTTTGCCTTCCTTACCGATTTTTCCGGGCTCGCCGCCGTCGCAGTGGTGTCCATCGCCGTTTGGGTGCGCCGTGCGGCCGCCGGAGGATGACGGCAGCGCCTCGCCAAGTCAGCAATGCCAATGTCCTAATAATGCCGGCCTCTCTTCAGTCAAATGCATGACCGCATCAATTGCTCATTTAGGCAAAAAAAAGATCTCGCGGAAAAGAAAAAAAATGGGCTTAAAAGTAGAGGAAAATACATTGTGGTCGCCATTGTCGACAACTGAAATTTGACAAGTTCACTGTTGATCGATCGTTCTTCCGTTCTTGTGACGTGAGCGGAACATGTAGCAACGATCTGCTATACTTCTTTCCAAGCCCTCAGCAAAATCATCCACGTATTGAAGCGATGTGCTCCGGTGGAATCTCGACTGTCGAAAAGCTTTCGTTATGGACACATGCTCCACAGTTTTGATGCCTCCCAATCCTACAGCATGCCTCTGAAACAAAAAAGAAGCCATGCATGCTTAAGGGATTAATTCCTCGTATGTAAATATGTCATATCTACAAGGAAACTGCATAGGATAGGATCGGTGCATTTGTGAAACTACAAAATTGGGAGCTTCGTCAGGAAAAATGCATAGGCTGGAGCGTGTAGGGATGACATATCCAAACAAGTTGGCCACGACTATATATATGAAGTGAACAACTAGAGCTAGTGTATTTAAGAGGGGAAGGGAAATGTACATCCACATTGATGATGACATATGGGTTGGTCTCCAACATACCTCTTTATCCCAAAATATAGCTAGAAACCTAAGACAGGATAGGACTAGATCTGGACATGCCTTTGTCCAGATTAGTAGTCTTAAAATATTGTTGACGCAAAATACGTCGCACACATGAAGGCCTGAGAGATTTGTTTAGCTCTAATGCACGTCCTATCAATCGGATTCAGAACGTGCTAATTAGTTTGATCCTACAACTAACAAGATAGAAAACAACAATGTCACGCCCCAACCTAGCCCTGAATGAGAGCCGAAGTAAGGTGATCCAAATTAACCTGTAAACCTGTACCAGTCGCAGAAAATAATGCTGGTACAACAAAAAGACTGAATATCACAGTGACAGGGGTCTCTTTATTAAGAGTAGAGATATAATTATTGTTGGAACCTCAGACAGACCCCGAGTTCGCAACTGCATTACAAAAAGGCGAAAGCATAGACTAGCCCAAAGCCACAAGCATGACTGGGAACTAAGCCGAAACCCTACAACAGCTCGAAGATTGCTTGCTTGTGAAAGAATTCCTCATCAGCTGGATCCACCTCCTCTTCTTTGAAAACTGGAGGGTTATTTATATAGAGCAAGGGTGAGAACGAGAGTACTCAGCAAATCAAGGGAAATAAGTGTTTAATGCAAGCTTCAAGGGAAGGCTGGTTATTCTCGCGTTCTGTTTTAGTTTAAAGTTCTTAGAATCACTAAGTGAGTGTTTCTCAATGACACGGATGAGAAGGTGTGACTCATCCGGCCGGAGTGGTGAAATGTATTTGGTTGATTTCATCTGCAAGAGTGGCTCCCTGCCAACAGATACCCGGACTTCTCGAGTCATGATGTTCCCGACAGCCACAAACAAGCATTGGAAGGATTCCCTTACACCAACAATAGTTCACAAAGCAGTAATCAAGCAAAACTACGCTAAGGAATCACCTCGCATCCGCCCATGATCGTGGGCACGGCTGTTCGAATAGGTTGTTAACCTCTGCAGAGGGGGTACACTTTACCCACACGACGTTACTAACCCGGGTCACCCAGCCCGTGCAGAACAGTCACGTCTGGTGACTTTGAGGTTTTCACGACAAGGCATTTCGAAAGCCGACTTAGGGTCACCTTATGCCAACGGGAGGCATCTCACGGACCAATATTAGGTTAGATCCCAGACCATACTGTGCCAGGAAGCCCAGGGGTCCTCCCCGACACCACCCCGACGAATCCACTTGTCCCTTGGCATCAAGATTTCCTTGGCCTAGCTAATTACTCAGCCAGGGGTGTCCCATTTCACCCATGTGGTTGCATATGTTATGTTTGGATGAAATTCCGAAGGAATCGGTCCTTAAGGCGAGAACGGGAAGACCGTAACACCAGTACGCCTCCCGCACCACGAGGTTTGAAAACTCATTTTATTTTCGAGGCACCGACCCAGGTGTCGAGTTTTTCCAAAGATTTTGTAAACCCAAGTTTTACCTAGTTGATCATTTTAAATTTGAGGAGAGCCAACGGCACTCATACCCAAGGGTACGAATACCGAGGCTTAACATAACAGGCGACAAGGGAAGTTTAGGTCCATCAATATTCAAGGAGGTTAATTGCAGCAAGTAGGTAAGGCCTGCCGGCTATTTAGCAAACCGCGACCAAAAGTCAACTGTAACCTAGAAATGCATAATTGGTGAAATGAAATACTTAATTTGAAATTATGGGCTTAATTGATCAAAGGTGACTTGCCTTGCTCGAGACCTTAAGCTTCTTCCTCGAAATCCGCGCACTGCGAGTCTTCGGGCTCCGAAGCTACACGCAAAATGAGGCGACTAAACAAAACGGTCAAAAGAAAGTCCTATTAATGACCTCTAAGCATGCCATTAGATAGATCTCGATTTTTGAGAAATTTTGGGAGTTGAACGAAGTCAAACGGACGAACGGTTGGAAAGATATGGATTTCCTAAGATTTATTGATTTTTTTCTAAAGGAAAAGGAATTTATTAAATCCCTTGGAAAAGAAAAAGAAAGGGGGACTTGATTTAGACTTTTCGGTCGGGCGCAAGGTGCGGCTGAGCGAGGCAGGCCGGCGCGCGCGCAAGAACGGCCCATGGCCGAGCGGGGCGCGTGCGGGAGTGAGTGGGCCGACCGCGAGGCGCAGCCCAAGGGTTGGTGCGAGTGCGGCCAAGCGAACGGGCCGGCGTGCAAGGAAGGCATCCCACGGACGGGCGCGGCGCGGGGAGAGGCCAAACGGGCCAGAGGGGAGGGGAGGCCGAGTAGACCGAATCATGGCACGGCCCATGCGGGTGTGGCACGCGCACAAGTCGGATCGGTGGACCACGTTCTACCTCGCGGGGTCCCGAGCAGGGCCCACCTGTCGGCGACACGGCTTACGAGGGCTAGGTGCATGGAGGGAGTTGGTGCTAGGGTTGGGTCGACTTGGTTCGGATCCGACGCGCCTGGTGGAGGGAATGGCGGGTCCACGCATAGCCTCACGGCTCCCGTGGATCGCGTCCACCGAGTGAGGGAGAAGAGGGGCAACGTGGCGCCGACGTGGCTGCCACGGTGGATGGCGAGTGCAAGAAGACGCTGGGGATGGCATCTGACGATGTGCGGCAATGGCAGAGCTCTGGGATGGCGTGGCGCGACTCTGACGAGGGGGGCACCGAAGCGAATGGCGGCGCACGAGAAAGCGAGCCAATGGAAGGCCGAAGGCGATGGATTACGGTGGCGGCCATCGCAGGCAGCGAAAGGGGGGTTTCCTCGCCGAGGAGGATTGGGGCCGATTCCTTGGAGAGGGAGCACCTACACGCGACCACGAACCCAAACCACATGATGAGGCAGCACGGGCGGCACCGGTGTGCGAGGGCGACGATGCGCGGAGCTCGGCACCGAGCGGCGGCGACGGCGAGCAAAGGCAAGCAAACGACGGCGCTAATGGCGGCTCTACCGCACCTACGAGCACGAGTACGCGGTGGCGAAGCTACTCTACGGCCTAGAGGAGGAGATATACGGAGGGAGAGGGACGGAGGGCGTTGTACCACGTGAGGAGGTTCACCGTGAAGAGCGGTCGATGGTGTGAGACGTGATCTTCTCGGCCTCGGGCCGAGGAAGAGGAGGAAGGGGGCGCCCAGAGTCCGTGTCTAGCGTCCACGAGTGCCGGCAGTGAACGACGATGACGACCACAATGGCGCGACGGCAGAATGGTCGGTTATGGTGATGGAGGAGAGGATTGAGCAAATGAGGAGGGACGGGGATTTAAAAGGGCTTCGATCTTGGCTTTAAGGAGAAGGAACTCGGCGCGGTCTCGCGAACAAGCACGTGGTCGCTGGTGCTACGCCCAAGCGACGACAGAGGCGCCGGGCCTGGAAGGGAAAAAGGAGAGCAGAGGAGGAGAAAGAGGGAGTGGAATTTGCCATTCCGTGCGGAGCAGGAGAGAGAGGGCTTGGAAGCTAGCGGCTTGGAGCGGCACAGGCGTGGGGTTCCAGGGCGGCGGCGGCGCTGGAGAGAGAAGAAAGAGGAGAGCGGCGCGCGCGTGCTCGTGAGGGAGAGAGAAGAAGGCGTCCGCGCGATCGGCGCTCTACCGCTGCACGTGCGCCGATCGTGCCCGGGAGCGGACTGACATGGACCGGGCCAGCGCAGCCCAAAAGGGGAGAGGGGCTGAGGGAAACGGCGGGGACGAGTGGGCAGAGAGAAAGCGACCCAAGAAAAGCTGAGGGAGGAAAACTAGACTTTCTGAGAAATTTGGATTTGGAGGGATTTGGAGTTTGGGTTTGAATTTTGAGTTCGGACCTTTTTCTCTGGGATTCGAACAGGGATCAATGAGAGAGAGACGAGACCTTGGCACACACGTGAAGCATGACCAAAGAACAAATTTCGCAATTAGGGTTTTTATTAAATAGGTTTTTCCACTAATGCCACGATGGAACGTGCGTTACAAACAATTAGATCATAAGACTGATCAGTCTTGTTTGATCCTGCAACTAACAAGATAGAAAACAACGATTCGATCATAAGGTCGATCGGCCATAGGGCCGATATAGAATCGTCTGCCTAAGCCGATCCGATAGAGTCTCGGATCAACGGCTATAACCGATAGAGTTATAGACATAATAATAAACCAAGTGAAACATCGTCTGAGACTTGGATGCAATATAATTGTTAATGACTCTTCTTTATTAAAACTAATCTCGATAGATCGGACCCAACCGAAATAGTATAAGATTGAAGATATTCCCTTCGTCTCAAATTATAAGGCCTATATATTTTTACACTTCTTCAATAGCGTACTTTGATCATTAATTTATTTGATGGTATATTCCCAATGAATATAAAATTAGCATCACATAAAAGTACTTCAAAATAAGGGCAGGATGGGAAAGTAATAAAGATAGAAACTAGGGAATTATATAATCTTGAATATTAGCCGATACAGCAGATTGAATAAAACTTATCATGTACTTCTATAACAAAGTTAAACTATTACTGGCTAAAACTAGGTAAAGTATAATTAATAGCAATCTTCAATTATTAACCACAATCTTGATAAACCGGACCTAATCGAGGCAGTATAAGATTGGAGACAATAAAAGTAGCAACTAAACAATTATACTGTTGACTGTCGTTAAGTACCAATTTTGATCACCAACTTGTATCACAATTAAGGGAAAAATTAACATTTCTTACACATATCCTAATAATGAATAATGTAGTTGTGTTAGACTTGGAGAATTAATGTGGATGCAGAGATTTAACACCAAAATAAGAAGAAATGAGGCCGGCATACAAAGAAACACACCTTCGAATTACGTGCGAGCATGAGGATTGATGGGTCCACAAGTCAGTGCAAACCGACTTAAAGTGAGGCCAAACCACCGGGAACCGACCAAGGGGCCCACATGTCATCCTCCCAATCAAAGGCGGTGGAGAAAGGCGGTGGCTATGGCATGGGTTCGGCCGAACCCAACTTGGCGCCCCCGGCATCCCCCTTGCACGTGGCGACTCCTCATTCACTCCCAATGGCGGTTATGCCCGTTTACCGGCCTACAACCGACTTAACTACTGTCATTTGGAGGCTATATAAGGAGGAACTCACTTCACTAGCAAAACACACCTCAAGGAGTTATTCTCTCTTTCTCATATTGTATTCTCTATAGTTTATTAGAAATAAAGCATAGGAGCTTCGGTCCTATAGTCTTCTCAGAGTTTCGGATATGTCTTCAATACTTTATTCTTCTTGTAAAACTATAGTCGGATTAATAGAATTACTTTCTTTAATTATGCTTATAGCCTATGTATTTCTTTATGGAATATGTGTTCTATAAGTAGTATATATTGTGTATATCTGCTTCATCCTAGACTATTCGATCCATGCTACGGTAACGGTACAATGACCTTTATATGTTGCTCTAGCTCTAACTTGTTCATCCATAGGGTGAGAGTCCTGGGGGAGTTAGTGATATTGTTTGCTAGCATAAACGTGGTGTTTAGACTAGATAAATATCGTTGGATGCGGGTGTGCCCACGGAAAATGAGGTAGGCGGTAGGTGGTGACAGCCCTGTCCGTCCATTGTATTCCTCCACATTCGGGTATGATGTAAGAGTGCGTAAATATCATAACCACGCTAGCAGACCAGCAGGGAGTGGTCTCTCAGTAGTACCTGGATGCCTGGAACTAAGTCCTATATTGTAAGCATGTATATGTTAAGTGTATACTAGACATTAAATTAGAAATACATTTGTACCTTAGTTTCCTCATGCTAGTTTCTACTAATATTTATTATTATGAGGTGAATCTTCTTGTGTGTCCACTACCTTATGATTATCATATTAACCCATATTTAGACTATGGTGGAATAATTATAGATTGATTAAAGATAACAAAATAATTATCTATGTGCCGCCACCTTCCCTGTGAAAATAAATACGATACCTGTGGGAATACTCATGGTTGAAATGCTACAGCGATATCCGTGCGCTTGTGGATTTATCTTTGAACGTAAAAAATACCAACATATATACTAAACCTTGCAGATCAACCAATAAAGCATATTAATTGATGACAAATAGATAATTCATCAGCTAAAATTCCAATGAAACAATGAACATAATCTATTAGATTGATCAAAATTATCTAACAAATTACAAACTAGAAGATTGGACTTAACTAAAACAATACTAGATTGATAACAAGTTTGATAGATTTAACCAAGCCGATCAGCTCTATACAACGTGATTGATATATTGAATCTATCTAAGACAGCAGAGCAAGCTAGGAAAGAGCCAATACATCAGATAAGCAACATAAGTAAAAACCTAATTAGCATATTGGACTTATCCGAGAAAGCACTAACTTGGCCGATATAAGCGAAGTTGACAAAACTTCCTTTTTCGCCGGAGATCAAAATCGATGTAGCCCAAACTCGAAAAACAAGAACTCGTTGAAAAACTAAAACTAGGATGACGATGTGCCAAGTTGAATATTAAATTGTTGTTTTTACAAGGACTCCGGGTGTACATATTTATACCCTCGGGTTGAAACAAGTCCAACTCAGACACAACCAGATCGGCTTCAGGATTCTATCTATGAAAAATAAACTAAATGAGTCTGACTTAGACACGATTTGATAGGCTCAGGACTCTATCTAAAAAGCTAACAAACCTTCCTCAACACGAAAGCTTATAAAAAATAACTCTAAAATTGATCATACTCGTCCAATACACTTTCCAACCACGGCAACTAGAATCACGACGTCAATTACTCCTTTAACTCGGTCTTGACTAATGGCATGTCAAATTTTACCGTTAATAAATATATCTCATCCAGTTTTAGGTTTTTATATTTTGGGACGGAGGTAATATATATAAAGAGAGTACCGAGAGTTTTTTTCGCAAACGCGTAAAAGAATTACACGTCAATATATTAGAAGAAATCAGAGTTTGAAGTTACACAACCAATGGCCGAACATGGTAAAAAGAAAAACCGCTAAGGAAAACTAAGAAAAGAACTACTGAGAGTTGCTAGCTTACTACCTAGCTATCATTCTCTGTTCAGTCTATAAGTCTATTTAAATCCTCTTCATGGATCAATTCAATTGCACTAATTACTGAATCTCACCAACCAATGCATCATAGAATAGTTCTATACGAGTAGTGTACGCGTCTCCTAGCTTCCAGCTCGATCAGCTACGGCAAATACGCCGCCGCAACTGTTGGAGTAAGGTCTACCTGTCGGCATCTCGACCATTTTCCTTTTTAGAAAATGGATTAAACAGGTCTCTACCTCCAACACAGCTGGCTTAATTCTGTCGTAAGTTAAGATCCTTTTCTTTTGGCCGGAACCAGTGTGTTTTTCTTAGACCAGGGTGTTGATGATTGAAATTGAAATTTTGTTGGTTGCACCAATTGCGGTGGACTATATTAAGAAACTAATTTGTTACTCCTTAGCTCCTTAATTAAAGAACACCAGGATATATAGCTGGATAGTTGACTTTCGCTGAGTATGCATGTCTGGGAAGTACACATAATTGCAGATGAATTATGATTGATCAATGATTTATTAACACGTCCAAGCTAAGTAATATATAGTTTGTTCTGGTCCAACTTTCTGATCGTGTCGTCCCATCTCCTCGTCAAAGCGATCGCCATTGGCTATCTGATCGGCTCTGTGTTCTTGCCACCATGTACAGCAACTTCAAGGAGCAAGCAATCGAGTACGTGAAGCAGGCGGTGCAGGAGGACAATGCCGGCAACTACGCCAAGGCGTTCCCGCTCTACATGAACGCGCTCGAGTACTTCAAGACCCACCTCAAGTACGAGAAGAACCCTAAGATCAAGGACGCCATCGTCGCCAAGTTCACCGACTACCTCCGCCGCGCCGAGGAGATCCGCGCCCTTCTTGATGGCTACATCGGCGGCAGTAGCGGCGGCGCCGGCTCTAGCTACGTCGCCGCCACGCGACATGATGATCATGTGGACGGCGGCGAGTCCGAGCAGGCCAAGCTGAGGGGCATGCTCAGCTCGGCCATCGTCACGACGAAGCCGAGCGTCAAGTGGAGCGATGTCGCCGGCTTGGAGAGCGCCAAGAAGGCGCTGCAAGAGGCCGTCATATTGCCTATCAAGTTTCCACACTTCTTTACAGGTGAGAGATATTTAGGGCTTCTTCAGTTTATTGTCGAAATTAACCTTATCAAAAAATTTGGCACACTTTAATGTAACTAAAATTTGGTAATGTTGGATGTATTTACTTTGTAGCTTTACTAAAATTTGATAGTGTTTGTATGGGAAGAAACTTCGGAAAATACATAATTTTGGTAGAGTGACAATGGCAAGAGTATGTTTATTTTATTACCCTATTGATTTTAGTAACACCAGAAATTGGTAGGGTTGAAGGGGTAGCAAAGTACCCATAAAGCCTTATCCTATTGTTTTTATATATTTTTGAGCAAATTTCATATGATTATACTAATGTTTTGTTACATTATCTGTTTGCTACTTCTTCTTTTTTTTTCAGTTTGAAATTTTGATTTTACATATTGGACATGATATTGTACTTTAGGTAAGCGAAGGCCATGGAAAGCTTTTCTTTTGTATGGTCCACCAGGAACTGGAAAGTCTCATTTGGCTGAAGCTGTTGCAACCGAGGTTGATTCAACATTCTTCAGGTCATAGTAGCATCCAGTATAGTTTACCATATATATTTCTCTTTCTTTCTTTGTTGCTACTGCTAGTGCAGCACGCTTTGTTTTTTTTTCTGTTTCGTGTTATGTTAACGATTTTAGTTTTCTTGCAGCATATCTTCATCAGACCTTGTTTCAAAATGGATGGGAGAAAGTGAGAAACTAGTTGCTAATCTTTTCCAAATGGCCCGTGAAAATGCTCCTTCTATCATCTTCATCGATGAAATCGATTCTTTATGCGGTCAACGTGGAGAATGTAATGAAAATGCAGCTTCCCGGAGAATCAAGACTGAACTTCTTGTGCAAATGCAAGTGAGTTCTTGCATCTCTTATACTATGAACCTTCCAGTCATATTCCTGCCAGATCTGACTATTTATACTTAGGAAGCTAATTGTTATAATTAAATTGTTTACATACCCTTTAATCTGTATCATACTCACCTGTCTTTTTTCTTCGGTAAATGTAATGTCCAGGGTTTCGATAATAGCGACGATAAAGTATTGGTTCTTGCTGCTACAAATATGCCATATGTTCTGGACCAGGTTTCAGAGAACTTGTCAATATTGCTTTTCGCTATATTTTTTTAGATAATGGAAATTTTTATTCTTCACTATTTACATTTTCAAAAATCGTATTATACAACTTGTCAATTCGTTATCTCAGGCTCTGCGGCGACGGTTTGACAAACGTATCTACATTCCCCTACCTGACCTGAAGGGAAGGGAACATATTCTTAAGGTGCAAAAACTAATATATGTGCAATGCAACTTAAAAAAATGAATTGCTATGTTCTCTTGTGGAAATTAATTAATTAATGTTTGATCAAAGCTTGGACCTTTTAATACATCCAGATCCACATTGGGGACACACCACATAGCTTAAGTGAAGGTGATTTTGAGAGCTTGGCCTATCAAACAGAGGGGTTTTCTGGCTCAGATATTGCTCTTTGTGTAAGTATATACTAGTATATACTTCTCCCTGACATGTGTATGATCCTCTAGTAGCAGAGATCAAAATATAAACGATTTACATTATGTAAATAAAAAAGCCTAGACATGTGTGTATATGTGCTCTATACTACTCCATCCATTTTTTTTTTTGCAATAGGTGAAGGACGTGTTATTTCAACCTGTGAGGAAAACACAGGATTCCAAGTTTTTCATCAAGGCAGACGATGACACGTGGACACCTAGTGAACAGAGTCAACCTGGCTCCATACAAACCACAATGCAGGAACTCGCATCAAGAGGTTTTGCTTACAAGGTAATAAAAAAGGGCTTGTTTGGTTTGCTACTATGTCAAAATATAAGCAATGGTAAAACTTGATAAATTTTGGTAGCGTCAATTTTTTTTGACAACTTTTATTGGCAATGTTTTGGTAGCAAACCAAAAACTTAGCTAAAGTACTATTTAAAGTATCACTAATTTGGTGGGCATATTTAGGCATCGGACCAAAATGGCCCGAAATGATCAATGATGCCATTTCCCTCTATTGTACTTACAATGTATACCTATTGCAAAATATACCTTCAAACTTACTGATTTTTTTTTCTATGTTGAGTTATTCAATCTTTGTTGTACATTATCTGGTTGTAGATTCTTCCTCCACCAATCTTAAAGATAGATTTCGATGAAGTCCTCGCCAGGCAAAGACCAACAGTGAGCAAGAAGGATCTAGTGGTCCATGAGAGGTTCACACAAGAGTTCGGTGAGGAGGAGATATTGATGATGCAGAAGAAAATGAAATCCCCTATGAGGAATTTTCTTAATGTGTGGGCGAAAGCATGCGGTTGTGCTAGTACAATTTGAAGAATATACAAAATGAAATAAAGATAAGGACAATAAGTTAAGGGGACGTGTTGCACCATATCTGCATGCCAAAGTGTAGAGAGTGAAATATGCATATAAAGGCATGCATGTATTGGTGATCATGTTAGCATACATGATTAATTGATGCTTTCAGTAGTACTGAAATAATTGTTTGTTGGTCATATATATATATATATCCAGGAAGAAGGCAATCATTGTTTGTCTTTAAATAAAAATATTTTCTACTATTATTAATAGTTAGCTCTTAGCCTTGTCAACTAGGCAATCTTGCTAAAACGGGATAGCGGCATCACCTCTAGATCCGTGGTCGAGGACGGTGATGGAGGAGCCGATGCGGGTGGACATGGCGGCGGAGGAAAAATGGTGGAGATAGAGAGAGGGTTGGACTATAGGTGTTACGTCAGTGAAAACTACAGTATTATCAAGGGACTAATTTTACACCGGTTTTAATAGTTAGAAGAGTCGTTATAATCGGTTTTGGTTTTGTTGTTGAGGGATATAAATCATATTCAACCTATAGTTGAAGAGCCAAATTGAACCTTTTCCAAAGAAGAAATCAATAGCTTGAAGCTTACAAATCACTTGGGCCTCCGGAATGGGATCCCCTCGAACATGTGGGCCGTTTGTGTGGCCGAAATGGGGGATAAAGGGTAGTGGGCTCACGTTAAGGCCCAATATTTTCTTTGAAAAATATTGCTCTCATTGACATGTGAAGCCCACCTGTGGTCTCTCATCTCATACTCTTCTTCTTCCTCAGCGTCTCGGTGTGGTGCATATCAACATTTTACACGAAATTTTTTTTATGCCAGTGGCATTAATTCTCAAATCATCTTTTGATTGATAAGACAGCGCAGTACGTATGTACTAGTAGCTTGTAATTTAAGAAGATTTGTTCAAACGATCGACGAACGGTATCAATCTTTCAGAATCAGGAGTTGTTGCGGCGTTGGCGGCGCCGGCGGCGAGCTTCTCCTCCTCGTCGTCGTCATTCTTCACCTTCGTCGTCTCGACCATGCCCGATCCCTCGCCGCCGCCTTTCCGAGCATCTTCAGTAGCCGGACTTGTCGCGGAGCTCCTCCATGAGGCGGGCGAAGCGCGAGTCTCCCGGAAGCAGCGCGGCGACGGCCTCGACGGCGGCCCTGGCGGAGTCGTAGCGCTGCAGGCTGATGCATGCGCGGGCCTTCCGCAGGTGCGCCCTGGGCATGGTGAGGTCGAGGTCGGCGGCCCTGCCGGCGTCGGCCGCGGCCGCCGCGAAGTCGCCGTCGTCGATGAAGGCCTGCGCGCGCTTGGCGAACAGGGCGGCGCTGGGCGGGCCGGTGTGGATGGCGTCCGTGAACAGCAGCGCCGCCTGCCCGAAGTCGTCGCCGACGTTGTCCATGGCCTTTCTCTCTCTCTCTCTGCACTACCAGCTCGATCTCCATGGACGCCGCGGCGGCGCGCGAGCTGTACATCGACTCGGATTCCGTCTTGTGCATAGTACAAAGAGACCGAGGAATTATTTCCATAGAAATCAACAAGATTGAATCCAACAAAGTGTCCCATGGATCATGGATGCTGCTCGACGGCATGCACAAGCAATGAAGCAATGATCGATATAATTTACTAGCAATTATTATTAATCGTTCGCTTTGTAACAGTTTTATCCGTGTTATTAAGTTGATCCATCGTAGTGGTTGGTACAGTATATAGTATTAAGAAATTAAACTCTACTCTATGTATTCCATCGCTCCATGGATTGCGTTAAGACTAAAAAATCACGGTTTGTACGTGCGGCGCCGCGACGTGATCTCTTGGCAAAGCCGCGTGCGTTGGCGTCGCGACGGGTCAATCGGGCGGGGTCGTCTTTGAGACCGCAGGCCACAGCAACCCGTGTGCTTTTTTCATCTTACACCTGTGCTTTATCCTGTATTTCGATAATTCGATACTATCTACTTCCTTCGTTTTATATTGTAAGACGTTTTTTTTTAAACTAGCAAACTGCATGTGCGTTGCAACAGGAATATAAAAAATTATTTTATGTGACATATCAACCCTTTAAGAAGAGCATTTTTTTCTCAACATTTGCTCAGAATTTTAAATCAGATCAAAAAACATATTTTTGAGATTGAACAACCAGGCTACTGCCAACTATTCATGGTAAAGTGGGTTGATCATTGAAAGGGAAACGAAGTATTCCAAAATCTCTGTTCAATCAGGAGGAACAACGGACTGAACCTTTTGCTTTACTTTTATGATTTCTACAAACCTTAAATTATCACAAAATCGGTTCTAAAATAGTTTGATCATAATCACTGCTCATCAACCATTGCTATGTACAAGTCATCCTGATATATCATCCGATAAGAACGGGACCAGCAGTGATATCAGAAAACTCAATTCTAATGGCACCTAACAAAATACAGAGGAACCAATGACGGCATAGCTGTCGCAGGAGGAGCACCTCATCGGCAGCCAATGACGGGAATGCTTTAGCTTGACGACGATGGCATGCTCCCTCCAACAAGGGTATGTATGTGGGCGGTTCGTGTCGCGCCGGGGACGGCCGGACCCATGAATCACAGACGAAACGGACTAAAGTAAGGAATATAGGCACGCCGCTGCATCTTCCACTGCTTGGCCTGCGTAGGCTAGGAACGGCACGCGGCCATGGATTGGAAGGAGCGAGCGATGACCTTGGAGTCATGGAGCCGCGCGAACTCGTCGGCGTGGGCCTGCGGCGGTGAGGACCTCTACGCCGGGGAGCGGAGCAGAGCAGCGGCCGCCGGTGGTGGTCCATGGAAGACGGCGAGCGGGAGGGGTACGTCTTCGGTGGAGGAAGTGCAGCACTGGGGAGGATCTTAGGGATGGATGACACGAGGAGGCGTTGGGACCTGAACCGCGGCCGGAGAACCATACGGGGCAGCGGCGCGTCGTCGGAGAGAAACCAGAAAAATTCGTTGGGTGCTCGTCAGGACTCGGGCGTTGTGCGAACAACGGACGAAAATTTGGATGACTGAACAAAACGGACTCCGCGCGGCAGGGAGGGCACCAGCGGCCCAAGGGAGGTGCCAGAGCTGCACACGGAGGTGGCGGCGTGGGACGCCGGACGCGCGCGCTCCGGCGGCTAGGTCGACTTGGCGATGCATGACCACTACGTCTGCTTGTCATGGCCGGGCAGCAAATTGGTACATAAGCGAGGAAATAGATCGATCAAAATTAATTGGCGGCGTCAGAACTGCACACGTAAAATTTGTAAGTCTGCACGATCCATTTTGTCGGAGCGGGAAAGAGTCCTGATCCGAACTTCCGAAGTGATGCCGCGAGAACTATCTGATGCAACGAAGGACGACAGAAACGTTGCAAATTTTTTAAGTAGGTAAAGAAAGACTCATTCATAGACCTATATATGTGCTTCATATATATATATATGTTCAAATTAATATGAATGTTAGTGAATCTAGATAAAAATGTACTACTTTTTTAGAGCATGGGTGAAGTGCACTATATCATCTTAAAAGAAGTTAGATTTCTGAAATCGACCGATGAAAATTATCAGTCGCCAGCAGTTGGATTCTTGATGGATTTGATTTAGAAAATTAATTAATTAAAGAAAACTTATCAGAAGAAACAAGTTCAAGGAGAATGCAGCATGACAAGTTAAATATTAATTAGGCAGAGTCAGTTAGTTTTCTTTTACTTTTAAAAAAAATGTTTAAAGTCCAAATAGGACTTGTATCTTTTACTTTATCTTTAGAAAAGTTTATGTCTTGTCCAATAAGGACTAGTATCTATCAATGGGTATAAATATGTATATGCGGGGTCTTTGTAAGATATCACAGCGATCAATATACAACTTTCGGCGCATCGTCACCCTCTTTTCCGAGGTTTTTATTTATCAACCGACGGAACTTGGCATTTGACGCGGGGCTACATCGGCTTTTGATCTCTGGCAAAGGGGTAAGTCCTACGTTCCGTCGGCCCTGGCAATTGTATCAGTTACATTGGTGTTATTTTAAGGCTGCATCGTTTTGACCTCTTGGATCGCTCTGGTTCGATTGTTATATTTGTCTACCTATTTATCATATATATTAGTTAATCTAAGTCGATTATTCAATTTACTTGTATCCGTTAGATCTTTTCTAGGGTTTTACCGGTATCGGCTAAATTGTTTTGTCGATCTAGATTAGCTAAGGTACCTATCACCCTGAAAGTCAATCGAAGGCTTGATTGTCTAGATATTATGTTTCTTCTTATACTTTGCGTTGCATCAGCCCTAGTCATGCTTAGAACTATAATCTCTAGTCTGCTTTTTGATTGCCAATAAGGGTTTTATCAGGGTTTCAGCCGATAAATTATCTAGACATTGCATCGGCTCACAAGGATTACATACAAGTTGGATTTAGCCGATGACAACAAATGTTTCATTGATTATCTAATCGTTTGAATTTAATGACATTGGACCTCCAGCCGATGTAAGCTTTAACCTTCGGATCAGCGCTTATTCTATCATATCACTATTAGCTGATTGGTTTCTATTGGGTTATATTATTGTTTTATTGCATTATCATCAACCGATTGTCTTTATATCGTTATTTACATCAAACGTCAGAATCTACATTGGATATATAGCCGATTATCCAAAATCCTATTGACATCGGCTAGTATCGATATCGGCTGGAATTAGTCTATCGGCTTATCAGCCGATCGGCTCTTTGACCTGCTGTTTATATATCTTGTCAGTTGCAGGATCAAAATGATTGGCACACCCGCATCTCATTAATTTTAGGATCTGCATTGGAGCTAAGCAGATCTCCTAGTCTTTCGTGTGCCGCACGCAGGATCTACGTCAACACATCTTTTGGCACACTCGACGGGATAGATTTTGCGTCAACAGATCCATGAACATTTTAGATCTTAGACGAAGTACACTACATCACTCATGACATGTGCCGATGAGCCCAGGTAGTTAGCTCCAAATAGTAGGAATCTAATAGGCCCATGAGAAAGACAACCTTTGTTCGTCTCACTTTACATAATGAAGTGAAAGTGCATATAGTGAACAGACAACCGGGTGATTGTAAACATATATTTTTGCATGGATAACATGGCAAGAACCACATATCAAAATTGGGATGGTTGCAATTCAAATATAGCCATAATATACTAATTAAGACAAACATGTATTATTTGAGTTCCAACTCAAATAAGAACATCCCCTCAAAAGGAAAAAGAAACTAAGGAACAATAATTTAGATCTAAATTTCCTTTGTTGTAAACAACCCTACGGCTATGCTCGGCTGCTGGTGTTGGGAACTAATCCCTCGCGCATGTGAAACAAAACGATTCATTAGCACATGATTAATTAAGTATAAACTATATTTTAAACAAAAATGAATTAATATAATCTTTTAAAACAACTTTCATATAGATTTTTTTTGAAAAAATATACCATTTAGCAGTTTCGAAAGCGTACATGTGAAAAATAAAAAAGATGAATTGAGAAAATAGGATAAAGAACACAACCAAAATATAACCCTTTCCGAGATGAGCTAATATCACTTGGACTCAACTCAAACAATTACAGAAGGTCTTCTCTCAAAATAAGCAAGCTAAGGAGGGACCTAAACCCAAAACTTCCAAACACCAAAAATATATTTCTCCTCGAAAATCCAGTAAATGAAAATAAATAAATAAATAAATAAAACAAAATAAAAAAAGGAAAAGAAAACACGCTTCTCCCTTGTCCTCTTTTCCGTCTTCCTCCCCCTTTCCTCCTCCTCTCCTCTTCGTCTTCTCCTCCCCACCGCGTCAAACCCCACCCCGAAGCAACCGCCGTCGCCTCCGAATCCGCCACCGGCGACCCCAATCCGCGCCGCCCCGGTCCGATCCCCCCACCGATCCGCCGTAATCCGGCCGCAAAAGGGGCGCGCGCGCGCGGCGGCGCCGCCTTCGCCACCCGCCCCCGATGTACAGCAACTTCAAGGAGCAGGCGATCGAGTACGTGAAGCAGGCCGTCCAGGAGGACAATGCCGGCAACTACGTCAAGGCGTTCCCGCTCTACATGAACGCGCTCGAGTACTTCAAGACCCACCTCAAGTACGAGAAGAACCCTAAGATCAAGGAGGCCATCACCGCCAAGTTCACCGAGTACCTCCGCCGAGCCGAGGAGATCCGCGCGGTCCTCGATGAGGGAGGTGGAGGCGGTGGTGCCAACGGCGGCGACGCGGCCGTCGCCACGCGGCCCAAGACCAAGGGTAAGGACGGGGAGGGGGGTGGGGATGATTCCGAGCAGTCCAAGCTGAGGGCTGGCCTCAACTCGGCCATCATCACCGAGAAGCCGAACATCAAGTGGAACGATGTCGCCGGCCTCGAGAGTGCCAAGCAGGCGCTGCAGGAGGCCGTCATACTGCCTGTCAAGTTCCCGCAGTTCTTTACAGGTGAGCGGCTGCTGCAAGGAAAAGGAGTATCTTTTCATTCTCCTTGTTGTAGAGAATGAGATGATTGCAATTGGCGGTGGATCCGATCGTATAGGCCATACATGGATATTGATCTTGATAAAAAAACGGATAGGGCGAGTATCGTTGGTTGCCAACACTAATCATTCCGTATTGATTGTTGCCTGGTGTGCAGGGTTAGCTAGCGTAATTACTGTATGTTGTTTGTAGATGGCTGTTTGGGTGTCGACTATGGTTCAGAGTCCACTTCTAGAGGGTGCTGGGTGCAACTATTATGTTGTGTAGTCTTGGTGGATGCAGGGAAATCTTGAATGTTAATTCTAGAGGGTTGCTATAAGTGATATTGACATGATCTGGTACTAGACAAACAATATGGAGTAAAACCATAATTTACAGCTGCTAGTTTGAATTAAAAGACAGTTATGAAAACAAGGGAAAAAATGCTGCTTTAGTGATAGGTGCCTAGGTTCTTACAGTATAATCTATAATCATGCAGCAAGTTATTAGCTTCACATACATTCAATTGTTTAATCTAGCAAACAGTTAGTCTCAAATATGAAGGGTCTGTTTTCCTTGTGCATCTAGTGATCTTCTTAATGACTTATAAACTACAGTAAGTGCATTTTCTAAGCAGCTGCTAAGATACAAGTACCGTTGTTCTCAACTCTCAACCATTGTTCAAGTGTTCATAACTAACATCTTGCGTATCTTCTTTGTTACATGATAATTTTCTCCATGGTAAACAACGATTATAAAAAATATGTGTACATGAACTCATCTGAAGTCTAGAGATCTGGTGTTGTTAGCTATTTTATACTAATGGAGATACCTTTCTTTAGGTAAACGGAGACCATGGAGGGCTTTTCTTTTGTATGGTCCACCAGGAACAGGAAAGTCTTATTTGGCTAAAGCTGTTGCAACTGAGGCTGATTCTACATTTTTCAGGTAGTTATACCCTTATATATATCTATATATTTCAACTGCATATCTTGACAATAAATCCTCACTCTTACTAATTCCATTACTAAAACTCAATGACGTGCTGCCTTTTACGTTGGTGTCATGGTTATCTGTTCAGTGGAGTTGTGTGTTAAATTAACATTCTCCCAACATCCCTAACTCTTTTGCTGCTACCTCACTACCCGTGTATGTTCTGAAACTGTAATTTGTAGAATGCTTTGCTCTCTTTTTTCAGTGGTATTGAACAGCAATCAAAATACTTATGTTTTTGTGATTTCTTTTTGCACTTTTGTGTGTACTCAAGGGTTTAATGTATTCCTATGAGCTATTCAAAATTCATCCAGCATTTTCCTTTGGAAAGATTATATTGAGCTGTAGATACTTCCTGCTGATACTGTAGTAGTTTTGCAGTTCATGTCTTGGGGTATCATTAAGGCTCCAAAAAACTGCCAAGATTCCTTCTTTACGTGGCAATAACTAGTTAGTCTTATTTTTTCATGTGATGATTTCTCTTGTTGATTTTTTCTCTATACTTTTTTAAATTTCTAGTTATGCAACTGTGATCGTCAATATTTATGAAGCTGCATGTATTCTGTGTATAAATGTATGGATAATGATCAGAATTAAATAGCTTGGAACACCAGTAGCGTCTTGACTCCTTTCTCTGGATAAGCTAATGTCCTGATTCAGTTGTTGCCCCATTGCTGCAGTGACATTCTTGGTGTCTAGCCTATAAGAATGTTTCTAGGCAGCTAGCTTCTTCCTGAAAAAATTGTATAATTGATGGAGGCAAGTGAGCTTTTTTCTCAAAAATAAAACATTTATGGAAAACTATGAAAGCTGTTTCTTGCAAGGTGTGTCCTATTAATAGCAGCTCTTACATAACTACTTTTGGTTTGGTCACTTTTCATGTGTGCAATAAGCGATTTTTAAGCCATCAACATCCCAAAGCTTGAAGCAGATACTCATTTTACACGTTGTATACCGAGTTCGATTCATCTTTGTATAGATTTGTTTATTATTAGTACATATCTAACACCTGTGTTGTAATGATACCATGCATAACCTAAAACGGCTGTTGTTTTACTTCATTTTTTTTTCTTTTGATGTTTTTGAACCAACCAACGTCAAATAAAAGAAAGGGAGGAAATACTTATTTTGCTGGGAGCACTTGTGGTTTCCTTGACATATAATAGCTAATGCGTATGTTTATAGAAGAACTGGTATGTTTTGATGGCATGATGCCCTGGCACTTTTTTTCTGTTTTCAAATATGTTTAAACATTCCCTAGCAATTATTACTCCTGATCTGAATAACTTTTGTGCATTCATTTTTCGCTGCTAGCATCAGTTTTCCTACATGCGATGCTTATCCCTTGATGGAACTATAGAGATATAGAGCCAAAATTTTTATTTATAATAATCTATAATCCTAAAATTAAATAATTAGTAAATTAGTGGTATTATTTAGCAAAATAGTAAGGACGCTACTGGTCACAGCATCCAGGTGTGGATGCTTTTACAAACGGCGCCCGTCTGTGGACGCTGTAACAAACTGCGTCCATCGTCTGGTGAGGCCCAATGCTCCCCGGCCAAGTCCACAAGGCATATAGGTTTACTCGACCTGACACAAGCACCAGCCACTGCCGTCCTCCTTTGTCCTCAATCGCTGCAGTGCGGCGGCCTCGGGCACTGTTTACAAATTTCATACAAATGTTTACATGTCCATGCAGTAGACAAAATAATCATGCAACACATATTTCCTGTACTTAGAATAAGAATCTCTAACATTTATCCATGGCAGCAGCAAAAGGAGAAGATTTAACTAGTTCTAGTTGCTATAGTTGATGCTAGAATTTCCATGATATATTTGAGTTTAGAAGCAGAGATTTCTACTATAAATGGTCTTAATAATTGTATAACGCCTGCTAAACTATATAAATGCGCCTTTATCAGCCTGTTCTTTAAAACGCAAAACATAGCGGAGAGGCTAGACTTACCTTGTAAACTGCCTTCAGAAGGCCACAATGATCTTTATTTAGAACAATAGCACAGACTGTTGCTCAATCCTTACACTGTACCAAAAACAGTCGAGCAATCACTTATCAGTCATCACTGAAATATAGGCGAATAACTAATATTGGTTGCAGATTGAATACTAAAGGCAGTATTTGAAATGTAATGGCCTTCTGAAGTTCTGATTATCGTTGTAATATCAAATTCAGTGTGCAGAACCAGGTTCTTATCCATTAAATGGAATTTTGGCCTGCGTAACAGGACATTGCTCAGATATAAGTTCATGTTTTCTACTTGGTTCCAGTCAGAACTCACAGAAGTCCCTAGCCCCCACTGTTTTTTGTTTGCCAGAAACCGGCTGGTTTGTGGAGTTTAACGTAAAGCTCTAAATCAGTCAATGTCTTTCTGAATAAATTCAGAATTGGTCAAAAGTTGGTTTAATCCGGGACAGATTGATGTTCAAAACTAAGGGAGTGTTCGGTAGTGGCTGTTGTGAACTTTTCCCTCCAGCACGTAAAACGAAGTGACTCATTAGCGCATGATTAATTAAATATTAGTTTAAAAACTTGAAAAACGCACTGTTTAGTAATTTGGGAAGCGTGCACGCGGGAAACGAGAGAGTGAAGTTGGGAAATGGTGGATTCGAACACAGCCTAAGCAGAGAATCTTGCTGCCCAGAGCATTTTGACATGAAAATGTTGATTTTGACATATTTTCTAACCCTTGGTCCTGATATCAAAATGGATTTGAGTTTAGAGCATGATATGATAGTTGTACTAATGTAATATTACTGGACCAATGAACATTTTACGCAGCCACTTCCAATGCATACTAAAAAAAAGTTCATGAGACAGTCCTGTAACAGTTGATGGTCTATCGTGTATGCATTGATCATTCAATTTCGCTAGCAATTCCAAGGTAATAAAAAATTTAGGTCTTCTCTAATCCTACGGCTAGAGTTCTGTAGCTAAACCACACAAGCAGTTTGTATTCACTGTTGACCACACAATTCCTCAAAGATTGAGTTACATGCGATACCTAAGTAGCAACACTACATGTGATCATTGTGTGATTATTGCTGGGAGTGGCTACAGTTCAACAATTATTTATGTGGTTTCTCATGCCACAGCTGAATGCATAAACAATGATGTGCAGACATTTGAGAGAGAGAAACTGCAGTATTCCTTTTCTTGTACCTGATTGCTCCATGATGTTGCCAATGATCAATATCAATGTGTACCATATTCATTTGTATTGCTAGCGCAATATTTTCATTATGTTTCATTTAATGTGTTTGCTTTATGCAGTATATCTTCATCAGACCTTGTTTCAAAATGGATGGGAGAGAGTGAGAAACTAGTTGCAAACCTTTTCCAAATGGCTCGAGAAAACGCTCCTTCCATTATCTTCATTGATGAAATTGATTCTTTATGTGGTCAACGAGGAGAAGGAAATGAGAGTGAAGCTTCTAGGAGAATCAAAACTGAACTTCTGGTTCAAATGCAGGTGAGTTTCAGCTTATATTATTAACTTTTTCTTAATCAGGTGCCTGGTACCTGAATACTTTTAAATGTTTACTTGGACGTGTTATTCTTAGAATGGTTGTGATTTTGAAAGTTTAGAGCTTCAACTGGAGGTGCACAAAATGATGTTATATTTGAAAATTATATAGTTCATTAAGGATCAAACAGTGCTTCTAACTTGTATATTTGAGGGGCAAAAAGGAACATGGTATGTTTTAATTTCACATTTTAGTCCTAAGATTTGTTGCCACACCGTTTTGGCTAATACTGAGTACTGGACCGGCTACTTCCTCTAATACCAGTAGGTTTCTAGTACCAAGTCCAAACAGAGTTGTACTAGTATCAGGTGTCTTACTAATTAGGAATATTAGCCAGGCCAGATCTGAAGCTATTACATCCATATTTGGAATCATAAAAGTGAAAACGTGCTAAATTCCCAAGTAGGTCAGATGCAAATTGGCTGATTAGTTGCTTTCTAGATACATGGATTCAATATTGATAAATGACTTGGGCATAATAATTGAATACCACATTTGATGGGCTTCAAATACTGGCCATATTTTCTTCCAACATGTAACATGTTATTCTTTGTTATCAGCATTCCATGGTTTGTTGAATTATTTAGATGCCCTTTTTGTTACACCCAACTTACTTACCTTTTGCTTTGTTTCGCTGGTAAATGTCCAGGGTGTTGGCCATAATGATGACAAAGTACTGGTTCTTGCTGCTACAAACACACCATATGCTCTAGACCAGGTTTAAGATCTATGAAACTGTGTTGCATCATTTAGAACTCTCTCAAAATTCTCTCATTCCATCGAACAATTTAGTGCTTACTTAAATCCATTATCTCAGGCTGTGCGCCGGCGCTTTGATAAACGCATTTACATTCCGCTACCTGACCTGAAAGCAAGGCAGCATATGTTTAAGGTGCAGAATTGTCCAATTCAGTTTCAAGAAAATTGTCATGTTCTGGTGTTACAATCTTTGGCTGAGGGCAAACCTTTAATTTATCCAGGTCCATCTCGGGGATACACCACACAGCTTAAATGAAAGTGATTTTGAGAGCTTGGCTCGTCGAACAGATGGGTTTTCTGGTTCGGATATTGCTGTTTGTGTAAGTTATTTTCTGCAACATCTGCATGTATCCATGCTCCGTTAACATATACTGAAATCTTGTTGCTCTTTTTTCTTTCAACAGGTAAAGGATGTGTTGTTTGAACCTGTGCGCAAAACACAGGATGCCATGTTCTTCTTTAAGGCAAATGGTGATATGTGGATGCCTTGTGGACCAAAGCAATCTGGTGCAGTACAAACAACCATGCAGGAGCTCGCATCCAAGGGCCTTGCAGCAAAGGTAAGATTGATTGACATTTCCTCCACTGCGCATGTTAGAAGAGGCTAAAAATGATTAGTAAGGTTTATCTCCTGTATTGTAGATCCTTCCACCACCGATCTCAAGGACAGATTTTGAGAAAGTCCTCGCCAGGCAGAGACCGACAGTGAGCAAGAAAGACTTAGAGGTGCACGAAAGGTTTACAAAAGAATTTGGCGAGGAGGGTTGACGCGCACTCACTTATGCATAGCTGCTCCACAGAAATGTATATTGTTTATGACTTCGATTGTTCTGGTTGGAAGTTGGATTCGCAGATTTGTACAATGGATAGCCTAACTATGATTAATTACAACGTGTTTATTGCGTTGGGCTATCATTGTGCCTGTTGTCAACTTATTTCATTTTTATTGTCACTTATACTTGAAATTTTCCACAAGTGTATTAATTAAGGAATAATATTTAACGTGGAGCCCTTGTGGTGCAGCTTGTATAGTTTGTTCTCCTCTGGTTTCTGATTCCTGTCATTTTTCCGTTTTATTCAGTTCTTATTCTTGGCCCAAGTTTTATTTGTCCTCCAATCAGGTAAGGTATTCAACCCTCAAAAATCTCTTTTTGTTCATGTAAGTACAAGAAATTTCTTCAATTTTACCAGACAGTCTCTGTTGAAAGCAGCACGCTGCTGGTTCTGAATGTTTTGGTCCTCTTCATCTGATCAACAAAGCTGTTGTAACTTGTAACTTAACATTTGGAATCAACGGTCATCATTTCATCTGATGTGCTTTGTACTGAACATGTCTGATTCGGTCGGGTTGGCCTCATCAGGGTCTGCTCATAATACTAGTTTTGTCCAAACTTGCTTGGTACTCGCGCTGAAATGGAGTAAATTCGTTCGGTTTCTCACTGAAATGTACTGAACCTGAACTTTTGACAGGCCGGTTGCTGGAGGCCCGTGATTCTGCAGCGCAAAACCCATTATATCATATGCGTGCACTACTAGGTACCTGCACGGCTGCACTGTCAAGCATGTGAAGCAGCAATATAATTCAGCCAATCCAGCGGAGACATCCGGCTATCAGGTACAACGTAGTACTGGCACTGTTCGTACTCGTGCAAACTAGAGGCCAAACTGTTCTTTCAAATGGGCCAAACTGTTGTTCCAAATGATTCAGTGCCGATCGATCGATAGATCATAGACTGATCATCAGTGGAGCGATGACAGCCATGCCATGCCATGCATGTATACATATGGTTGCAGCCGTCAGAAAATTCAGAACACATAGATACAAACATACATATACTGCATCTTGTGTCCAAAGACAAAGCAATAGGACGATCGATTACTAGAGCTTTTTTCTCTGAACATGACCAGAAATTCAGATGTACAAATTTGCACATCTATATGAAACAATTATTGCTTCTGAAACCTATTGGCCGGCGCTGCTGAATTTGGGGTGGTGGTGTAGTACGCCCAGTACCACAAACGTACGCACTCTTCTGATGGCTCTTGCTCGTCGTTGTACTGCATAAGTACAGAGAACACTTGCATGCATATAATAGGCCAGGAGGAACTGGCCGATGCAATTAATCTCTCTGGAGGATTCATCAAGATCAATGCTTGCTTTGATTTGCTTTGCTTGCCCGGTCTCCTAGCTAATAGTCTCCATTTGAGTCATGCTTTTGTACTAATTAACTACCACTAGTAATGCTCTTATACTAATTAAGTATATGTGTATCAACATAGTTAATTAATTCCTAGCTAGCAGCCTCTATCATATCCTGACGATTTAAGCTTCTAGCATTATATTAGCTAGCTTTTGCAGTCAGGAGTACGTGGACAATGACTGACCTAGGAGAGACTTGCTGATGGGTGGTTTATATATATGTCTCATGAGATGATCAAAATGTCATGGCAGATTAATGTTTATATATGCTTCTGGTTAATATGTTATGGCCGCTTGAGATGCACAGTTGGAGAAGAACCTACCACAATCCTCCCATCTTGCGATTTTTGTCGGTTCTCGTGGGCCAATTAAGGATGCAAGGAATCGGGGACTTAATCTCATTAATTAATGAAATGACAGGACAGTAGTAGACCCTTGCTAATCCCTCTGGACAATTATTCATTGATACATTTCCATTATCTAAAAAAAATTCATTGATAATTTTGATAATGACCCAATCCCTAAAATTTAACTTTGACCTGATCGAATGTCATGATCATAGTATTATGGAAGTGTTTTAGACAAATCTACCTGCAGCACCATTATATTTTCACATATATCCATCTTTGCATGTTCGTATATCACAAATTAAAACGAATATTTGCTTGTGGTTGATTAGCACCTCAACTCATGGTTCATTTTCTCGCTTGAGATAAAAATTTCGGGATAAATTTATCGATATTTTCCATACCAAGATTAAGCAAATATTGTCAACAATTTTTAAAATGTAAAAACCGTCAAATATTGCGAATATATACCAATGGATCAACTTGTATGCCCTAATTATGAGCATTCTTAAAACTCCAAGAAAAGAAGACAAAAATGCTGAAGCGTGATGCATGCATATATATGTACATGTTGCTCCTCCCAAATGGTCGGGAATATTAATGAAGAACCAAAAGAAATCATTTTTGTCTGTCTTCCATTGTTCATTTAAATCCAGCGATTTCAGTTGATGAATTGAACTTGGTCTCCAGGAGCACCTTTCCAAAAAGTTTCATCCCTGTACAGGCTCTAACAAAACTACTTGGCAAGTGGAATTCTTAGTCTTCTCTACCCCGGAAAATATCAAGACCAGCAGCAACTTATAAATATTTTAATTAAATTATCCCCATTGATCAAGTGCCGATTTTAACTATAACGTGCCAAAAAGTTTCAGCCGCCAATGACACATGCATAGCCCAAATTGGTGTACTACAAAAATGCATCTGCTAATTGATTAACAAGTCGGCAACATGCATGGACAAACCACATATATATAATATATATACATGATCCTAGCTTCCTTCCAGGAAGAAGTAAGCATCAATCTCATATAAAATGTGTGCACTTTTCATCATCAATCAAAACACTGTTAGCATAACAAGTGTACAACTAAACAAATAATTTGGAGTCCATGAATTCATGAACAGCTAACATGTGCACAAGATCACACTCAGCATCAGCTAACCAGGAAAAAGCAGTTTAATTCCAAGACGGAAATCAATTAACAACCGACTAATCCTGTCAAAGCAACGTTTAATTACTAGTATACTCCAAATGGATCCATTGCCCTTGACCAATACTGAATCCACACAGCATGCATACTATGCATGGACTTTTGAAACAAGGCATATTGCATCGATTTCTCTCTGACAAAGGCATGCATGCATGCTAGTAGCTTGGAATAAAAAAACAAGGATATACTTAGTAGGAGTATAGTACAAAGAGATACTAGCAAAGTAATAATAAATTAACACACAAATGCTTAATTAGGTGGGTGGCAACAAGTTAATTAAATCAGCTCCGTGCATGCAGCCTTTGACGCCATCCACAGAATTGACATGCATGGCAACGTGGCCGGACAGCATCCAAGAGGCAGATCCTTTGAACTAATCCAAGTAGCTAGTCCATGTTGCATATGATCACCAGAAACCCAAGTGGATCACCTCCATTCTTTGAACCATCTAGCTCTCTTTAAAGTTGAAGCAGAGGACGGCAAGCCAGCAGCACAGCTAGTAGTAGCTGCAACTTGCAAAAAAATGCAGGCTAGCTCTAGCTACCTTATTACACACATGTACACAAGAGGAGGAAGAAGGATTGGGTTGGGTTGGATGGCAATGAGAACTTGAGCCGGTCACTACAGCTACTAGGATCCAGTTGCCAACTTGGCACGCACACGGTATGAAACTGTGTGCTGTACGTCTCAAACTGCTTCTCTAATAACCAAACAAGCTGTGTGGTTTTCCACTGGAAAGCTACTCCTCTTGCCACTTGCAGCTGCTGCTGTTGCTGCATGCTGGTGTACTAAGCTAAAAGGCATTTTGTGCTCATCCATTGCCATGGATGCATTCATTCATGCAATGGCTACCTCTTGATAGTAGTAGTAGTAGTAGTAGTAGTAGTAGAATTCATGCATGTATCTGAATGCATTCTAGCTAGCTGCAGCCTGCAGAAATGTACAATAATCAATCTGAATTTCTGGTGGTTTTTACAGGTCCGTATAAATATTATTTATACAGGATGCTTTGAGACCGTGCAGATATATATAGGCTGAGCCATCGACGAGAAAATCCGGTCGGCCGGTCGGTCATACTTGGGGTGCTGCGTACCTAGACTTGATGTGTTTTTCACGTCTTTGTCGCAACTAGGAAGTGTCGTGCTCGGTTGATAAAACCATGAAAAAATTGATTGATTGTTAATTTGGTGGTCGTCAATGCGTCGTCCAAGCTACATTAAACAAGAGGACGTTAAATTTATTTTTTGAACTAGTTTGAGTGTTTCGATCCTCTCCGGTCTAAAATCATATCAACACTTTTTGAACATAATAAAAAATGTTTTTAAATTTATGTTGGATGAAAATCGTGTCTAAATTTATCTTGAAAAATAATTCTATAGTGCTATAGTTTTGTTAGGTTTGTAAATTATTTTCTATCAGAAATTATTACAGTGCAATATAATGCTGCACTTTGAAAATCATATCAATCTCCCCGCAAAAAAAGAGAGAGGAAAATTAAATCATATCAATCTTCATAACAACAAATATGTTTTCGTGACAAGGAAGCATGATTTCATTTGTGGTAGAAAATTTTGAATGAAATGAACGTTTCTTTCAGCCTTTTCAACAGAGAGTGAGGGAGGGAGGGAGGGAGAGAAAAAAAAAGAGAAGAACAAGTTGCTCCTTAATTATAGGGTTGCAATGATATATATTGCCTTTAAACTAAAGGTCACCTAGCCATTCCCACCTATGTAATGTAATTTAAATTTCAATTGATATTAAAGGCCATTCCAAGTCACATTCCGTGTTCTCGTGGTCATACCGTGTTAACCTAGTGATGGAGAAGGGATCGAACTCGGTCATAGTTTGGGCGCTAGTTTGATGTGTGTCATTGTCACAACTAGGTGAGTCGTGTTCTATAACAATGTATAATTGAAGTAAAATCAAGTCTTGAGTTGAATTTTATCAATTTTAGGCTAAATCGGGTGAACATTTGACGACATATGACAAGGAAAATAGAAGAAATCGATTAAAAAAAACTGAAAATGAAGACGAAATGTTCTAAGGTGAGTACATAGTAAACACCAAGCAAAATTCTCGAGTACTATATATGTACTATGATATGCAAATTGAACTATACAATTAAACAAAAACAAGACGCACGCGGATAAAAGTTAAATATGGATTGGAGTGTCTTCCAAATTTAATTTTTATGCATTTAAAATTTATGTTGCAAGTCAAATAATCATCTCTTGTAGTCATGTTCCTTGTTGTGTTGGTTGAATTGGATGTTTGATTGAGTAGTCTCTATTTCTAGAACACTTTCTTCTAACATATTTGCCTTTTTCTCCTCATCCTCCTTTTGATAGCTAGGGAGCTGCATTCCTTTTTCTGATGCAGCACCTTTTTCACACTGGCAAGAACTTATTAGAGAGACCATGCAAGCAGCAAGCTGAAAAAGCTGCAGACTCAAATGTAGTAGTGGTTCAGGCTAAATCTCCACTCAGTCTGTTTTCTTTCATATTATTGATCATAGTACAGTATTATAGCTAGAGGGAAATCAACACAGCAAAGTTGCTGTCTGTACACATGCCATTCCTACAAGATCAATGCAAAGACTGCTTGATTCGTTTGCATGCTCATACAACGCGCGTGAGCATATATGTATTGACCACTGACCATGCCTAGAAAGCTACTGACTGACTGAATTAAGCATAATGCATGGCTTTGTCGCACTGGATCATCAGCTAGCAAGAAGAAAGCAAGAGATGAGTGAAGCAAGACACAAGGGAGAAAGAAATCTTCATTAATTTGTGAGACACATCTTTCAGAGTCATCGCTTGAGTTAAGGCTGATAATTATAAAGCGTGAAAAAAATGAATGAAGAAACTAAAATAATTATAAGTAAAAATTTTATATATTTTATCCTTAGTGATTTAAAAGTCAATATGAAAAAAATAAACTATGAATAAAAGAACCTCAAAACTAACTTAAAATTAAGTTTCAGCATTTGTCTCTGTAGCTTCGGATGATCTAAAAGGCAAACGATCGATGGTCTTGATTAAGCTACTTCTGATATATAGTACATACCACTCAATATATATATATATATATATATATATATATATATATATATATATATATATATATATATATATATATTCAGCATGCACCCGTACATTAGGAAATTAGGTATACATATCTACAAAATACTTTTCAGTTTTGATCAAAGCTGATTAAACTTTGACTGTACTTTTTAAACAGCACAAGAGCAGTTAAGGTAACTTTGAATATGGGTATTGATAAATTAAGCATTTTTATGTAACAAATCTAGTAGTGTCACATTTATGATACACCAATTAGATGCTGTATGTGTTTCCAGAAATTAATACTACGTATTGCTTAACATATGGATCTAGTACGTACCTCGATAACTGAAAGTTGAAAGTATTCGCAAACTCTGCATTCGAATCCTTTGTGGTACTATACTCCTACTAGGTCACCTTAAGCTTGTACATTGAAGTCTTGAAGCGACAACACGTACGCGTGTAGGAGTACGGAGTACTATACGCTAGCTAGCTAGGGCGTTCCTTTTCTCAAAGAAAACGTATCAAATTAATCTGATCTTACCAAAGCTGAAAGATAAACAACGATAAAAAACTCAAATTTAACTTTTTAAATTTAAATTATGATAACGGCTTAATTGTAAGCTAAAAGATGTTCATTAATTAATGCATATATAATACTGCATAATCGCGCACATACGGATTAGCACATGGATTAAGCAGGCCTTAAGCTGTGCTCGATCGCTGAAAGTGGAGCTATGGCGAACGTTCTGCGATGGTCTCCAAGAATCTTCTAGAAACTATCTCTCGGACGACTTCTCAAAGTCTTTGGAATCGTCGGGACCGGCCGGTCGAATGCCACAACGATTAATGATATCATTGCAAAAGTTTAAGATTAAGATGAGTATGCAAGCTAACCACATGGCCAACGTGCTCCTCGTACGTAACTAATTAAATTAAACTGATATATTAACTCGCAACAAGCAGGGCTTTGTTCTCCCCTTGAGGTTGGAAAAGAATATTTAATCGAAGCTACATAAATCAATTACAACAACAAATTGATAACATTCGTACGTAAATATAACATCTGTCTTAAAATAAGTATTTTGGCTCCCTCCAAAATATTATAACAAAGTTTTTCAAATATTTAGAACTTATGGGATTCTCCTCTGTTTCTAACAAGGAAAACTTACAGTAATGCTGCTCTGATTTATAAGGTTGTCATCTTACATGTGTTGAGAACTACAAGCTCTCTGTTAGTATTATTTTCAGTCTCTGCATCATGAATGCACATATATAGCTAGACAGAGCTACTTGGTGTATAGGTCAGTAAGAGAGATACTACCTTCGTCTCAAAAATAAATTCATTTTTAACCTCTCCAATACATACCAATACAAAATAAAAAAATAGAATACTCATATTTTTTTCAAATCTCAATGTAACTGTTCTTCACTTTATCTTCTTCCAATACAAATATTTTCTATTTTCATAAACTCCGATTTATTTTGGGACAAATGAAAGGAACTACTCCCTTTATCCCAAAATATAAGGTTTAACCACTCCTAATGCAAAAACCGAGAAAGAATTTAATCATTTTCTCGATTGGATCATATCCATATATGCAAGCAATGTGATTGAAAGTATTAATGGTAGAGGATTTAAAACAAATCAAATTTAAAAGATCAAGAGATGCTAGTTAATGTATGTATACATGCATGTCTTATATTATGAGACATGAAAAAAATGGTTATGCCTTATATTTTGGATAGAGGAAATAGAAATAAACTTAATATGAGGCCGAGGAAGTATATGTCGATAGACAACCAGCTGTACTCAGACTAACAGTTAATCGCACAAGCATAGTTATGTCGTTTTGATGCAACTTGCAGGTAGCTCGTACAGAGCACAGCAACTCGAAAAATTTAAACATGTGATCGATCGATCGATCGGTTAATGTGATCCATGAAAATTGCAAGCAGGCTGATGAGTGAGTGAAACAGCAAATGTGTGTTCAGTGCACTGAACCTTGCTAGCCTTTCCATCGTGCTCATGGTGCAACTTGGCTGCCCTGCTGCCTGTTGTACTTCATCCAAGTTGCACAAGTAGCTATAGGCCTATAGCTGCAGCTCGATCTCCAGCAAACAATGCAAGGAGCACAGTACGTTATTTTTCACGTATGTAAAAATTGTCACTACTATTTCTATATTTAAATATATGTTTAGTTAACTGATCAATCACAAGAAAGCTTGAGAATTGAGATGGATATATTATAAATATTATTGCAAATTCAAGGAGTGGTACGTTTTTTTATCTGAGAAAAAGTTTTAGAATATAAATGATCACCCTGCTAACTTAAATGTCTGAAAGTTTAGTTTTGCTGACTGAGTGACGCTCTCGATCGAAAATCTGAACTTCTCATCCCGCATTAGTTTTGATAAAAACTATATGTTCATATGTATGAGCAAATTTGTCGAAAAGATAATTCAATGGTACTGCACACTTTACAACTTTATTCTGAACATGTCAAGTTAAATCTAGTGGACAAGTGGATATGAGGGATGACATTATGTTGACTTTGAACAGTAAAAAATGATTCTACCTTTGTATTGGACCATAATTAAGGGTTACTTATAATCGGTTCCCAATACATATATATATGCTATATGGGACTACAAATAAGCACAACAATTACCATTTGTCGGACAATTGCATGCAAGGTCGCCTTTGGATGAAGGAATTTTAAAAGATGTTTGGAGGAACTGAACGAAATCATACAATTACATCATGTGTTTCAAAGGTACACTAAAATGTTGATCGATATATGTGACTAACAAATCTAGCTAATTCAACTAGGTGTAAAAATTTTCACCTCTATAATTAAGGCGAGTTTGGCTCCGTAAGGGAATAATTCCATAGTCCATAACACTATGTATAATCCTAGTATTAAAAAAACCTTCTATTAGATGTAATACTCCCTTTTGCTATAGGTTAGTGGCGTAGGACTTAATAATCGACGTGGCCTAAACTTTTGAGTGAACATTTTCAAAATATATGACGTCATTGACTTTTCGTACAACATTTGACCATTCATCTTATTCAAAAATTTAGTATAAATATATAAAATTATAAGTTAAGATTATATTTTATTTGATGATAAAACAAGTCGTAATAAAATAAATGACATTTATATAAATTTTTTGAATAAGACGAATGGTCAAACGTTATATGAAAAATCAACGATGTCACACATTTTAAAATGGAGGGAATACAACTTAATGTCCATATGCGTGCATAGTAAATTACATTGTGCTTCCTTAGGACACTGAATAAATTGAGTTATGAATGAATTGTTCTATTCGTTATTACTTGTCTTTTGGAAATGGGCTGGTAGTAAACAGGGTAAAATAAGCATTACTTAT
This sequence comes from Oryza officinalis, assembly GCA_008326285.1. Lineage (NCBI taxonomy): Eukaryota > Viridiplantae > Streptophyta > Magnoliopsida > Poales > Poaceae > Oryza > Oryza officinalis. The sequence continues at coordinate 3,653,338 of BDMV01000001.1, read as the reverse complement.
GTACCTACAAGAGGCAAAGCAAAGTCGATGCATACATATGGGAGAACAATTGTGCACTTGCCTTGGACCCCACATGCACCTCATGCATAGTAGTACTTCCTACGATCTCACAAGTATCTTTTCTATGTAAAAAACATGTCCTATGCACACAAGCCCTTCTCATGTACACACCGTACACACCAACTAACAAATTTCACAAAAAAATTTAGAAAAAAATGTAATATATTTTTAGTAGTATTACATCTATGTGTAAAGTTTTATCTTCAAATTCATTATATTTAGGGAGCAACAAAAAATTCAAAATTCTAACAGATTTATACTCTTAAAACCGTCAGAATTTTTATCTTTTTTGTTACGGTTAAAATATGATGAATTTGAGATTAAGAATTTACACATATGTGTAATACTATTAGAATTAGAAGTACATATACAATTTTTTAAAAAAAATTTAATAAAAATTATTAATTGGTATGCACGGTGTGTACATGAAAAACTTGTGTGCATAGGATATGTTCCCTTCTAGCTAGTAATGTAAATTTACTGGCTATTTGCAGTTATATTTTGGCTGTTCAACACCCACTAATTTAGTTGAATTTTATTTCTTTCATGATAAAATCATTTCTCTTACAAATAATAGTGAGATGATTTTGACTTCCCAGTGTGTGTGTGATCTTGTAGTAATGTCACCAGCCAATTTCACTCGTTTTGTGTAAAATTTAGAATACCCTAGATGAGAAGCATACCATTTTGAAACAACTAGCTACATTATACCCGTGCTTTGTCACAGATAAATTTGAATTATACACATGCTAGCTAGCTTATATTGTTTGGAATAAATCAATTGTGAGTTTTTAAGAACATTTCTACCCGGTAGATGTGTTTACATAATAGACTTGTATATAGAGATGAACTTATTTTAGGACGGAGTGTGTATACAATACTGATGATCAGTGGCAGATTCATTTCTACTTCTTTCAGAATAATATAGATATAGGTATTTAATTTGATAGATATCTGCAATATACCTAGTTTGTCTTTTATGGTTATATGATACCTGGATTTGAGGTACATATATAGTGATGATCGGGAGAAATATGTGCACACATGAAACATTAGTACTTTTTAAGTGTAAAATTTATTTTATCTCTGCGTTCATCAAACCTAATTAATAAGAAGGAAAGTAAATCTTAAACATGAATTTTCATAAAGCTAGGCGTTACTACGAGATATGTATTTAGAAAGAAGGCCCCTAACATGATAGTACCATATATATATATAACTAATGAATAACAACATTTTACTTTTTTGTCATGTTAGCACTTATGATATATATTACAACTATCCATCTTTTTTAAGTACGCTTGTTTCTACGATAGCTTTTAACGACGGAAAGATTTTCTTCAATGAAACATAAAACAATTTCTTCAGACCTAAAACCATCATTTCCTCATACTTTAGTTGGTATGGTACCTTTTACAACATATTTACTTATTATATTATCAAAATATTATATGGCACGTATTTGGGGGGAAATATGATATGACACCTAGCTACAAAGATATTTTCATTGCATAAAAATTTTGAAGAACTTATTCTATTCCATTTATACCGTATAGAAGGGTAAGAAACATAATTATACACTAAAATACGTGAAAAATAATACCTATGAGACTAGGTCTCTATTTAGACCGTCCTTGAAGCATGACGCATAGGTGTAATCTACCATCCAAAACAGTTAATTGTACGACGAGCCAGTGGTTTGCATTGAGGAGCTAGGAGGATCTAAACATGCATAGACCTGGTTTTTTCCAAAATATACCTTGCAATAATAAAGATCAGGACCAACGCATACTAGGAGATGACTCAATTCCTCGATCGTAATTTTTCCTAAGACCATAAAAAGAAATTTTCTCGGCAATAAGTTTTTTCCCTTGAAACACAATGCATTTTACAGTTGTCGTGAAGGCACACTTGATTTATACTTGTGAATAAAGTAGGAGTATCAATTATGGCCACATTGCCAAATAACTGAGATTATAAAAGAAAATTGTAAAACAATACAAACAGAAACAATATTTTAAAGCAAAAGTAACCTTTTTTACAGTAACCCCAGGTAGCTAGCACTGTAGTTATAGATTTTTTTTTGGGGGGGACACTGTAGGTGATCAGTAACATACGATTTCCCAATTCCACACTGGAATTGGTTTACGACAAAAGCTAATTAAGAAAATATGGGACACATGCAAATTAAAGATCACTGACATACAATACAACAAAACGAAGTAGAAAACTCCATCAAGAGATATATAGATCACTTTGCTCCATTGAGTTTGAATTACTCGTCTAACAAAGCGAAAGTTTGAAACAACTAGAGTGTGATTACTAGTAGTTATTAAATCGATATAGCAAATGGAGATCAATTCGAACAATCTGAATGCTCAACCAAGAAATAGCAAATGAACAACCTGCACGGGAAAAATTCAAGTGTGCTAAAATCAAATTTAGCACAATTTCGATAAGGAGAAAATACAAAAAAGGATCATCAGGTTAACTCGAATAATTTCTAGCTATATGTGTGCGAGTTCTGAATATTATATAAAAAGAAATGTGCAAGTCGTCCTGATGAATCCCCAAAGTGTTCCATATATGGATATCTTCTGATGATAGATTAGACATGTTAATATTGTTACACGCACTCAGCGCTTAGCATCAGCAGATAGTACGATCAATAATCAGTGCAGCATAATCAATTATCTCGCCAAGAATAAAATTCTGTGGAATCTAATAAATTCAATTCACATCATATGAACAGAAAAGGACAACTTTTGAAGAAACAGAACTTATTACTATGTACTATTAGATAATTGTACATACTTGAATGATCTCAGGATTATGATGATCTCTAGACTTAATACCTAAGGCTGTACATATACAGCTCGATCGATCGATCATTTGCAAACTTCTATGCAAACAAAAAAAACGAACAGCTCTAAATCGAAGATGAAACAACAGACGATGAACAACAAAAAGATGGAAGATTTATGATCTAGTATATATGAATTGATTTGATGCTATAACAGCAGGGCACCTAGGGCAGGAGTACACTGATGGACCACGCATTGCCTCTTGACCAAGAACGCTTCTTGCCCCATTTCCATCGCTCTCTCCCGCTTCCGGCAATCGCCGCCGCCGCCTCCGGCGATGTCCACGCCGAACAACCACACGACGCGGCCGGCTTCGCTTTTTGGCTTCTCTGCGGCGGCGGCGTCGTCGGCCGCCGCCGTCTTGTTCTTCTTGCAGTCGATGAAGAGCAGCTTGTCCGGGCCATACGCCGAGCGGGAGAAGACTATGGTGTCGCCGGCGCGGAGCCCCTTCTCCCTCACGAATCGGCTCCATCCCTTGGTCAGCACGTAGCTCTGGCTGCTGTTCCAGTAGGAGTACCGGAACCTCCACACCTTCCCCTCGCCGTCCTCGAAGTTGAGGAGCACGCCCTTGCCGGTGGCCGCCGCCGCGGCGGCGGCGTCGGAGCCCCGCCGCAGCGGGAAGTGCTTCTCCGCGTGCTGCTTGGGCACCACGAGGCGGTTGAGCTTGCCGACGTCGCTGGGCGTCACGGCCTTCTCGAAGAGCGGCTCCCGCGCCCACGACGGCGTGGGCTGCGCGCGCGCGCCCATGCCGCGCCCGCGGCGGAGGCCCTGGCGGAGCTCGTCGGCGTAGGTGTGCTTCCTGAGCATGTCGACGATCTCGGCCTTGGAGTGCGCGGCCAGGAAGGCGAGCTCGGCCGCCGACGCCGCGGCCCCGGGGAAGTTTGTCGCCGCGTCGCGCCCGCGGTACCGGAGCGCCGCCACGTCGTAGGCACGCGCCGCCGCCTCCTCGTCGGGGAACGTTCCGAGCCACACCCGCGCGTGGCGCTCGTAGATCTGCGCCCCCCACCTCCCGTTCGGCTGCGGCACCACCCCCTTGTACCTCGACGACTGCTGCACCGCCGCCGGCTTCGACGTCACCACCTCATCCGCCGAGTCAACTCCCTTCACCGGGAGAGCCGGCACCGCCACCGGCTCCGCCGACATCTGCACGACGCCGCCGGACTCGGTGGTGGCCGTGGACGCGCTGGAGGAGTTGGAGGAGAAGCTGACGGCTTCCACCCCCATGTTGGCAACAAAGCTAAGCTGCGGCGAGAGGAGAGAGGAGAGAGAAGCAAAGGTAGCTATAGCTGTAGTAACTTCTAGTGTTGTAATTAGGGCAGTGAAGAGAGAAAGCCAAAGGAGATGATAAGATGAGGGAGTGGTTGCTGTGGGTGTATAACTATATATAGACACTGGTCTTTGTATTTTATTTGGACCAACCCAAACGCAGCATGCATCTGTACAAAATTAAACGTGTTCTTGCTATCTTTGCTCTTTCTTCGCTTGGACAAAGATATGTTTTTGTAGTAGTAGAGAGTAGAGACGACGTCTATCTATCTTGAGCCTAGTCAATTACACTAGTTTAATACTATCTGTGCTTTTATGCAAAGTGACCATGTCTTTTTGGACAATTCTCTTTTTTGTTATTTTCGTCCCTGTCAAAGCCCCATATTACATGTGTGGTTGGGAGGTACTAGTAGATTTTTAGTAGTATTGATTAATTTATTTGTTTCATGCAAGTTGCTGGATGGTGATGTGGGAGCTTTATTGGGGCGTGATGCAATGTACTTGATGCATGTATGTTACATTGTTGCCTGTCCGTACTACGTAGGAACCAGGGGATAGATGGATATGCACAGGAGAATATCTTCTTTGGTACTCCTCGATATATTTCATTTTTTTCATTAGTTTATATTGCTGAAAATATAAATATGCACTAATAATCAAATTACTGTTTTCAACCTATCTTTTTTCTTTCTTTCAGACATATATGCATGCATTTCTCTTCTTTCAATCTGGCCAGGACTTCCTTATGCAACATTTCCTGGTCTTTCAGCGGCATGGTTTCACACTAGTATATGAATTGAGGAAACAAACGGTATTGACTGTTCTGCAGAATGAATTTCGTGCAGGACTTATCCAGAGTAGCTTCCTTAATTTAGTTAATTTCTGCAACTTGCAGATAGTATGTCGTTTCATAGTATTTATTCATGCACCCGATCACTGCTAAATTATTTCCCAAATTTCCATATATAACTACCGAATATCATTATGGTTATCATGCTGTTCAGATGAAAGGAGAGAGAAAAAAGACTAAGATGATCATATACAATAGTGTTGGTGCATTCGTTAGGAGGATAATGGGAGAAGAAATCTATCTTTCACTCGCACGTTTTCCGAACTACTAAATAATGTTTGTTTTGCAAAAATTTTGTATAGAAAAGATGATTAATCTTCTCATTTTTTTCTTCTCTCAAACACACCCTTAAAAAATAGAAAAAAAAATATTTTCACTCCCTTCATCTATTCCTTGCTTCACTTAGCATTCTAAAATATTTTTGGTTCATTTTGTAGAGCCATTAATGAGAATATAACCTGTGTTATACAATAGTTTCAAGATTTATCATGAAAGTTTAGTATGCAGATAACTGATTACAAATTCCAGAGAAAAAAAGCTAAGACACAAAAGTTGCCATGCATCAAAATTCTCACTTAGTTAAAAAGTATTTATATAAAAGGAAACGGAACCAAATATATTATTAGAGAATAAGTAAAGTGAATCGTTTTTAAGTAACTAAACTAAAGGATAAAAAAAATAAATCAAAAAATAGTTTAAGATGTTAAATGGAATACTTTGATAAAGTAGAAGAGAATTTATCGTAGAAAACAAAACTATATTGTCAGGATAAGCGTACAGTGAGATTACACTGCACAAGCACAACGACTCTAAAACAAAGGGTTTAATTTGTCCTTTGTTTTCTTGTGGCGCAACATGACAACAATTGCGATCGGCCGGTAAAGCGGTCCCATCATCGTTGATTACCAATCCAATTATAAACAAATCAACGCCCTAGGTTATGGTATAATTAATTTGATTTCTTAAGCTGTGCTAATTAAAGATAAACTAAAATTAGCAGTGACATAAACAGAAAGAATTAGTCTATAATAACCGGTTTGACGTGCACGTGTTTCAAGGAAGTCAAGGACTGTGTCGTCACTTGAGGGAATTGGCGTGTGCGTCATCCTTTTTAATCTTTTTGATCAGAGTATCTGGCCACCCATTTATTATCTAAAATACAAAAACTGTTGGACCAAGGTGCAAAAACCTGTGGCGGCCGCGCAACAAACAAAAAATTTTAAAAGCTACTAGAACAAAAAAGAAAGACTGTACGTATAACTGGATGTATCTAATTAAACGTAACTCTAAACAACGTGAAAATTTAAATAGGAGACGTATATTTATGTTCAACATGTATTTATTTTTTGAGCGGAATTTTGTGTAATATGTATGTTCAAAATGGAGGAAGGAACAAATAGATTAGTTTCTAGCAATTAGAAAAGCTAAAAAAAGCGTGTACAGAATTGTGACAAGGGAAGAAAGCGAAGGGCATGCGTCTATAATTAGGTGTGAGGGGGAAGAAGGTTCTTAGAAAGAGAAACTTTCTTCCTAGAAAGAGCAATGAATCATGGGTGCGTCAAGCATTTAGGCCACAAGTAGGCATAATTATATTCTGATGGATGAGCTAGCGTCCAATAGGAAACTTCTCAGGACAAGACTACTATAAAAATTGGCATGTGTACATATCAAGAGATTGTTAGTTATTATAGATTTTACACAACCATTAATAAGAAAAACTTAATTAACGTCACTTTTTTTATTGTACTAATTCCTTTTATCAAGGTTTACAGGAGTATTATGTTCTGATAAGATAGATGCAACTGTATGATTGGTCCGTCTCTACAGGATGATTGCAAACATATGAGCCGAAAGGGCAGAGAATCAGAAGCATTATCTTAAACTAATTAAGTGGTAAACGACCTTAATTACTAGTAGTTTTTATTGCGCCCTATCAAAATTATTAAGAACAGAATAAAATTTAAAGATGGAGAGAAAAACAGCCGTCTCTTTTCAAATGATCAACTTGGCTACTAAAAGACGTAAAACAAGTGAACTATTATTTTTGTGAACAACGCAACCGTTGCTAACTTAGTACCATTCCAATGTTCTAATTATGTTGATTTCAACTCACACGAGACACGACCACTAATTTAGAACCCATTTGGAACACCGAAATCTCGTAGAATTAAACTTCATGGAAAATGAAAACTAAGAAATCTTTTTGGATGGGAGCTAAAAATTACTCTCCCATTGGACGTTGTTGCCTGCAGGCAAAGGTGGTGGTATTGTAGGTTTGTGCCTATAACTAGGGATATGATTGTCATCAATAATTATGTTTCCGTCACAAAACTGATAGAAAAAATATATCATTTTTCTGCCGAATAGTTTATAAATCCAATTGTTCTAATGGTTTAATGGTTTCTTACCCTCAAGAAAGCTCTAAAGTCTGGTAGTTAGTGGCAGTACAACAAAGGAATACAAAACTGTTGATAATAAAAGAAAATATAGGAAAAAACAAACAACATCTTCCTGTTTATGGGTGTTAAGAACAATCAATTAACGATCTCTTTTCAAACAATTAAGTAGACTCCAAAACACAAAACAAGCTTAAAAAAATCGAACCACACTATAGTCAAGTGGTTGTCTCCTAACCAGTACTGACATCCATTCTACCGTGTCGCGTGGTTGGTTTCAACTCGCACGACTGCTAATTTAGAATCCATTTGGAAAATCAAGATATGGTGGAGGATTAAACCTCACAAACAATCATTACAAGAAATCGATCTCTCTTTCTCTCTCTTTTTGTTTTGTTGTGCGTGTGTGTGAGAGAGGGGGGCGCGCTACAAAATTAAAAGCAAATGTCTCCCATTGGGCAGGTGGTGGGGGCGGGCAGCATAGGTGCGTGTGCATGTAAGAATTGTGGGAGGAGGTAGGGGAGGTGCAACATGGGCAAGTGGGCGGGAGAGGTGGGCCACCGAAATGCAAATGCAGCTCCCCTCTCCAAACCAAACCAAACCAAACCAAACCAAACCAAAGGCGCCGCTCTCTCTCCTGCTTTAATTTGTCGTGTTGGGGTTGGGGAACAGATGAGGTACACACTAGTGCAGCTGGCTATAGTACTATGCTATATTGCTATGCCCGCCGCCGATATGATGCTACGCATGCACCTGGTATTTTCTGCTGCCGACCATGCCGGTTGTTCCGGCTCATCGGACAACTTCAATTACAAACAAAAACTCACAGGTTATGCACCCTTCAGATTTGTGCGTGCCGACCATGCCCGGCTGATTCCATCCTTTGGACAGACACCAGCTGGATTTGTTTTCCAAATTTACTGCCCCATCATCCCAAAATATAGTTACCTTTAATAGGACATATAAGAGAGATAGCGGGGTGAAGAGAGGGGAGTGAGGCTGGAATGAGGAAGACTACATGTATGGAGGTTTGTAGGCTTCATTAGCGAGCAAATAGTGTTAGAATAAGTGTCGAATATATTAGTCCTCTTTGATTATGGTTGAACTTAGAGTTGTAATAGGTGATAGGGGATGGAGTTAGAGTCGAACTTTGTAACCCGGTAACCCTTTAAATAGAGAGGGGGACAGCACAATGTAAACATGACAATTACAATGTAGCGTAGACATGTAGGGAAATGATGACAGCGAAGCCATGAATGCGTAGCGGCTAGGTGCTATGTTGCTTGGGGAGAAACGCTCATAATCAGAGCCCCGAGGATGTAGACTTTGACTGAATCTTATTAACAAATATCGTGTGTTCCTATGTCGTCATCTAGCATGTCTTGGGTGATCAATGACTGAAGCGACCGAGAAGGTTAGTCGTCATTCCGCTATATCGACTAATTTTTATAACAAATAGAGACTAGATACATAATAAGGAAGAAGGTAGCGGGTCTTCCAAGTGACAGGACAAAGTCATGTCTAAATTATAGCCCAATATCCTTGCAGCGGTATTCCCGTCAGATCCGGTTCCTTTGGTGGTGATAAGATATGGACTAATGACTGATTTATAGCTCAGTTAGTCCCCAATGTTTTATTCCCCTGTGGTTAGACATCATCCCGCCAACAATGATGGAAGCGAAATTCTATCGACCGCTAGTTTCGGAGATGATGCTTCTCTAGTTCAAGGAAGACAAGGACTACGTATAATTTGTAAAATAAATTCAATTATCTAAAAAATCATCAAATTAGTTTATTCAAAATCTAGTTTGACCTAGGACAAACTAAAATATGGTATGATATGGGATGAAGGGAGAATACCAGTATAAAAATAGTTCAGGAACAAGGATTAGGATGAGAGTGAAAAAAGTAGCATTTGAGATGATCAAGTAGGAAAAGCACAATTTTGTAAGGTATGTATGGATGATTGTAAACTTGTGATTGGCAACAGGATTGATGATGCCGAGCAGTTAATTAAGTGGCGTCCGAAACCACCAAAGACCAAGAAGACTTGATGCCACGGTTTTTTTAAGACATTGAATTATGTGAGAGAAATTCAACATGTAGATGCGCCGAACAAAGTATGAGGGAGGATGAATTTTAGACTTATGAGGATGCAACGTGTAGGTATATATAACCGACATCGTAGTGACAATATATAATTAAGCGAAAACCATTAGATAAAAGAACGAAAAGGCGCGAGCATTTCAGGGAGCTAAAGGAGATAAGGATGCAACGAGTGAACAATGGGTTTCGATGGGGGCGAAAAGAGGAGAGAGGGGCTGAAATGAGGAAGACCGCGGACATGACGATCCGTAGGCTTCACTAGATGAGCAAATAGAGCCCAAATATATAACAAGGGAGAAGGTAGTTGTTTTTCCAGTAATAAGAAAGTAGCTATTATATGATTTTTTTTACGCACACACAACTTGTCTAGACCAAGAAAAAAGTCATGTCCCAATACGCTGCATAATCATTAATATATATAAGCATACGACAAAGACCCCCAATTAAAACATGACGTCCTTTTATCTGGTCCGTCCCTCGTGAACCCAGAAAATCGAGCTGTTTCCCCAGTAAAACCCCCCTCGAGTACCAAACCGAAAAAATTCGTCCCGTACGTACGTAACATCACATCGACAACTTATTCATATACGGTCCATGTCCATGAGCAACTTGGCATCCAAAAACCACGGCCGTGTAGCCGAGATATCATCTCCACACAACATAACAGTGTAGCTAGCTGGTGGAAGAAACCGCGGCCGGATGGTTTGTGTGTGTGTGTGCAGTGCATGATGCATCATCACCGTACGAAGGCATCAACGATCAGCTGAGCTGAGCCGACGATCGAGGAGCATCGGTGTTTTCAGCTGCTGGTCCAGTCGTCCAGCTGCAGGGCAATGAATTGATATAGCAGGCAAGCTAGCCACTGCTGCTGGGCCCCCACGCACAAGCTTGTCGTCTTCTGCTCCTATGGCTACCCCTCTCGAATGCATGAGAGAGATGAAGAACAAAGGATTAAAAAGTGGAAATGAATGATTTTTTTTTTCATTTCGCCATCATCGTCGCACAACTTGTGTCCTATTGCCTGCGCATGACAACAAGAGAAAAGGGCGGGAAATTAAAACACGGACAGGTTTTCGAGTCAGTTTTCTCGTCCTCGTTTTCGTGCATCGGTGCATGTGTGCACCTCATGTACATCCATGAGTGATGAGAAAACGCCATGAGTAATAAATCCACGCCGTAGCTAGTTACTATACCTCAACATGTTCCTCGACCGTATTGTAGTCAGACAACTTGATTTTTCCTCCTTATTTCTTCTTGGGCTTACAAGGAAAACTTTGCTTTCCAATGAACCTTCCGGAATACTCTCTCCTAATTATAAATACTTATGTTTACTATGAGATTCAGTCAAACTTTTAACACTTTTTACTAAATTTTGTATTAGCACATGTTCATCGAAATTAAATAAGTTTATGATATATGATGATTTTTTATGCCAGCTCTACGCATATTATTCCTTTTTCATTTTACACAAAATTTTAAAAATTATTGAGGATCACATTTTTGACCAAATATTGTTTTAAGCATCAAATATTTATGACGGAAGGGAGCAACGATCATTAGCACGGGCTTTTAGCTTTGCCAACAAGACAAGTTTGCTGACACACAGTAGAGAGAGAAGACGAGGGAGAAATATCGATGTTAAGCTTAACATCGACTTATAGCCTTTGTAAAAGAAAATTTTATTGCGTGAGGTTGAAAAAAAATAATAAAAAATAATTTGTTTGGTTAATGGTTATTTTGTATCTTTTTCGTCTTAACTATTGTCTATATAAGAGCCCGTAATGAGTTCTACCATCGTACATGTCCAAGACATATGTTTTATGAATTCCTTGTCCCCGTTCTGATATAGAGAATATAGTATCATCAAAATTTAACATCGTGTTTAATGCTTGGCAATTTTGTTGCGGAGGAATACTATCTAAAAGTATTTTTCCTAGCTAGCGAGGCCGTGGTCCAAGCCACCATGAGTATTCAGAACAGAAATACAAATGCATGCATAGTACTATAGTACCTATAAAATTTGCCCATTGGAGCCGGCCAGAACGCATCATGTTTTCTATATGCCGGGTCCATTCTGCTCTGTCGCATCCATGGATAAACTTCAAGAATATATATATATGTCTATACACACTGGTTTTATACCATCATGTAAACATGTACTCGATCGTATCATGCATATTGTTGTTTATTTTGACTGTGATAGCTAAGGATATATTAATGTAAAGCAAACAAAATGGATTAGAAATAAAATACAATTAGCAAGGATATATAGTTAGATGATGATACCACTTTCTGCAGATACATGCATGTGCTGATCAGTACTAATGAATTATTAGCAATATCTTGTGTTGCCTTTTCTTGTCTTAGATGATTATTGGATCAACACCTAGAGGAGATATATGCTTTTGGTCTAATTCTCTCCTGTCAAAATTCCCATGCGCGCGCGTGTTCAAGTCAAAGCCTTGAACACAAATATACTACAGCTAGCACGAGTAGTAGTATTATTATATTCTAGAACTTTCTACCATGCATGCATACAGCCAATTAACGGCGGCTATACGATATCGCATCGTTTTTGGCATGCAGTAGATGTGTCGTCACTTTCCATTTTCAGGTGGATGGATGCAGTATATGAATATACTATATACGTGCATCGGCAAACATCATGATACAGTAACTCCGACTAGGACTCGGCCACAATTCATGCAGGCATGGTAATGAACTAATGGTTGATAGCCCTTGATCCAGCAGGCAGCAAATAAAATTACCAAACTGCTCTGCATAGAGCAGGTACTCCTATAATCTATACATCACCTCGAATTATTTTCCCTCTTCAAATCATAGGAATTTGGACGGTCGAGATTGCTTTAAGATTCATATAACACCACCAACCCTAACCTATTCTTCTCTTCTCTTCTTTTCACTTGCACCCGATGCCGTCCTTGCTATAGGTCTCTTCCCTTTCTGACCCTATCTCCTTCGTTGCTTCCTCACCCCAGCATGTCGCCCTGGGCTCCACTAATGGTACCGACGAGACATGTCTAACCTCTCCCTACCCTTGGCTCCTCCTCTCTTTGAGTAGTAGCAAGGTACCGCGCGCCCCACCTTTTTCCTCGTCTTCTACTCCTTTTCTTAACAGTGATGGGGCTAGAAATTATGAAAGACTAGAGCTAAGAAAGGACTTAACTAATAAAGTGTTGGTTTTCTATAAAATTTACATGATGATTTAACAAAATTTCAACAAGATTTTGGAGACAGGACTAGGGCTCAAGTCTTAACTGCCCTAGGCCTATCTCCACCCCTGGCCAAAGACACTCCCACCTCCACACCAATCCGTATTAACTATATACCTTGTGGCCAACACTAACCCACCGACATCTTCCTCTCTTGTGGCCCTGACAGTGCCATCACCGTCTCACTATCCTGCCATGGCAGCTGGTGGTCTCTGCCACATCCACACCTCCCAATCCCCATTTCCTCGTCCTTGACCCCTGCTCTTTTCGCTTCTATTTCTAACCCCAAGACCCTAATCAGTACGTATTCTGTCAAAGTTTAGAGTTTGTGGAAGTTCGCTAAAGCTCGTCGAAGACGAAGCATGAATATTGGAGTAAGATTAGAGATTGGTGTGATTTCCCACCTAAATGTGTCAGCATTTCCATGTAATTAAGGGCGCCCTTTGAATTTTGAACGTTGTATATACAAAGATCAATGTGTCAACTGTCAAAGGGCAGGCTTTTACTTTGTAGGAATAGCTAGCTCGTGGGGTTAATTACCCAATTGGTCAAGAAGTACTGGTCCACTTACTAGGTTGTCATGGGGAATTAACATATGTTGTGTACCTACTTGTGGGCATAGAGAAATAGTAATAATACTCCTACATAAAGAAGGTGCAGCATGCAGGTCTGAGGATTCGGAGCTAGCGTCTCATGTAAATGAAAGAATGGTCAGAGCTAATGAAGAAATCGGTCTCCTCCCAAATGAAGAGGTCCACAGCAAGCAGACAAGGAACATGCACAGTACCGGAGGACAGCAGCAAGGTCCCTCGTACGCAACGCAGTAAAAGGTACAGTGAAACAAAGGCACTGATCTGATACAACTGTTAAAAGTGAAAAAAAAAAGAAAGAGAAATCACTGCAAAGTTTGGAAAATGTCTGGACAAAGATCAATATGGCCATATGGGCTGGGCCTACCTACATCTGCAAGTGTCAAGCAACCATTGGGAAATTATACCAGGTTCTTTTCTGCTTAGGTCCCTGAAAACAGTCAAAATTGGAGCAGCAGGATAGTACTGGTGTACTGACCAATACCAGGTGCAATTCAGCTGCATGCTAATGTTGATGGTATCATTTAGGAGTATATATAATGTACTATGATCAATCTGTCCATCAGATAGCAACTTAATTAGCAAGAGACAGGCAGGGGTAGCCAGGCAGCAAGCTGCAACAGTAGAGAGATACGGCAAACAGTTGGCTAGCTATCGATCATTCTGAGCCATGCATTTGCATCGCCATTGGCCAACTTGCTGCATGCAGCAGCAACTCTCTCTCTGCCCCCATTGATTCATTCCCGGGCAGTATAGCCATTGTTGACAGATGCAGTGCATACATGGATGGATGGATGCATGCATTGCATCTAGTATCATCGATCTCCAATAAGTTTTCTGCTGACGCACACTTGCTACTTGCATTGCTGCAAGCTGCATATGCTAGCCTGTTCATTGTGGATAGGGATGAGAGATCATATCGCTGGTCATTCCAAAAGCCAGGCAGGCTGGACCCATTCGAGTTCATGTTCATATTATTTCTAATAAAATGTGTGATCGAGGTGCGTCGATGCGATGGAATGATAAAACGGAGCCACTAATTAAGTGAGGTTATTATTCTTTGTTGAGGAGCGAATTAATTAGGTTGCTGGATATTCATCAAATCGATATATCAAAGGTAGACAAAAGTGGCAGGCCGGGATATATAGTACTGAAAGTCAGTTGATGATGGCCGGGTTGATGGTTGAAGATTGATTGCCACGCTCACTGACAGCTTGCTCGATGATCCCTGCTAACTAGCTTGTCGAACTGAAAGAATTACTGATACCTTTAATTTACTTCTTTGTCGTTTAGCACGACGTTGATTCAGTTCTTGATACGCATATTATACCATCGCCTTTCCTAACTACTCCCTCCGTTCTATTTTATAAAAAAATTTAAAAACTTTGTTAAGTTTAAATAAATTTATAAAAAAATTTAAAAACATCTAAAATGTCAAATTAATTTCATTAAATCTAACATTGGATATATTTTGCTAATATGTTTGTTTTGAGTTAAAAATACTACTATATTTTTCTATAAATTTGATCAAACTTAAAAAAATTGACTTAAAAAAAATCAAACGACTTATAATATGAAACAGAAAGAGTATTGTATATATACTTATAAATTGAAAATAAATAACTGTTTGAAAGCATTATTTTTTAATAAATATATTAATATCGCTTTTGGTAAAACTACGGACAATATAATGTGCTTTGTTTAACACGAGTAGCGTGCCTCACATACCCACCCCCTCCCCATCACGGTAAGGGTTTGTTCGGTTAATTCTTAAGAGAAAAGGATTCGAGAGGATTGAAAGAAAATAATTTCATACCATAATAAGAATGAAATAAATATCCTCAAAGTTCCTCTCAATTTTTTTAATGAGAGGAACTAATTGAACCAGGCCTAAAATAATTAGTCTTGCCTTTATCTGAACATGGGTTATGTTGCTAGGCTGGCCCCCACCCCCTCCCCTCTTTGATATAAAAAAGATACTGCTGTTTTTTATCTTCCGATGTAAAAATATTATCTTCACCTTTTTAACATATATTGAATTTTTTTTGTGTGTGTACTAGTGATCCAAATCGAAATGCCTATAAATTAACTTAGTTTAAGATTCACTACACGCGTAGTGCATCCTAATAGAGGATAGTAATATATATAGATGAAATTCACCAACTGCAAGTACTTACTATATCCCACGTTCTAACATGCATATATGTGTACATGTGGTCACTGATCCTTAATTACGGTCATAAACTGTCTCTGCCAGTCTGCCCCGCGCGCGCGCGCGCGCACACACACATATATATATGTATATATATATATATATATGTATATATATATATATACATATATATATATGTAGATGTATATGTATATGTATATGTATATATATATACATATATATATATGTATATACATATATATATATATATACATATATATATATATATATATATATATATATATATATATATATCTCATCAGTTACATTCCAGAACCCTGGTTAACAATTGACCGCGTCAGTGTGATTAATATCTACAGCGCGCGTCATTGGACTGGCGGATCCAAACAACGACGTGCTGTACTATGCGTGCCCATTTCCCGAGTTTTCGGGCTCGCAGGAAATAGATCCATATTAATTGATCGAATTACTGCTGATAAGCCATAAAAAATTAAACAAAGGAAAATATATAGCTTGTGTGTAAACTTTTATATTTGTATTATTAATGTTTTATAGAGGAGATAAGATTGGAAAACAGACTATATATGTCGAAAAATCTCAAAATTAATTAAAAGTTGAGTTTTATTCAAATTTTATCTTGTATTACTGCTTTTTTTATGTATCCTAACTTCCCTGGTTATCAAGTGTAGCTCCCATATTTATCAAGTATCTTACGATATATATAGCATGAGTATTACAATCCATATAGACATAGACAAACTCCGAGAAAACCCTGAGATTTAACCACAAACTCTTATAAGGACTCTCCTCTCCTCACCTGTCACTTGAAAAAGAAACCAAAAGAAGGGTTTACCGTACCTTTCTCGTGAAACTTAATGCTCCTAAAATGTTCAACTCTTAGATTTTTCATCTATACAAGAAAAAAAATCTATTTGAAATAAATATTTCCCTCTAATTAATCACTTTATCTTGCTTTGGATTGGTTTTATAGTACGTATAGTTGTCATTACATTTCCTTAGGTGTTCATATATACTCTCCTATGTAAAAGTAGAAATCCTAACTCTAACCAAGAATATCACCTAAACCTTTAGTTTATATCTAGTTTAAGATTAGTGGCGTGTTTGACACAGCTTCAGCTTTAGCTCCATCTCTCCTGGAGCTAGAACCTAACCAAATGATTTCTGCCCCACTAAAAATGGAAGTGGAGCTGGCTAAAGTGTTCTCATAAAATGAAACTAGAGAGGTGAAGTTGGGTTTAGACAGCTCCACAACTTTACTCCAGGCCTAACTCATGAAGTTAAATTTAAGAGTTGGAGCTATACCAAACAGACTAAAAAATGATGGTACCTCTTCTTGTCATATATATATATGTGTATGTATTCTGCTTTTAGTAAAACCATATCATAAAAATCGTCCGTCAAACCATTAGAGAAATACGAAAGGAGAGCGAAACACCATAATTTTTTGTCATGTTGAAACCATTTAACGTGTGACGGCTACACCACCTTGTTAGTTACTCAATGTTTGCTTATAAGCATTCTCCTTTTAGTGAATAATCAACAGTAACTCTCTGTTACCATTTCTTCAAATTAACAAAGAGAGAGAGAGAGGGGTTAGAGTCACCCTCTTTCAAAAGTCCATTTACCATTCAAGCGTTGCATCTTCATGGAAACAGCTAGATGTAGCTAGGATCGATAGATCTTGGTCCGGGCTAGTATACACAATATTCATGCTAGCTGCTCTCTTTGGACCAGCAGCAGCTGCATGCTGATGGAATTAATAAATTCTCAATTGAATATAAAGTTGTTGGTTAATTCCTGGTCGGTTTGTGCCTACTTTGGTGTGTACTCTTCTTTGTCGAACAACGACAAACAGTAGTGAGCTGAGGTATATATCTCGATATCTATTTAGCTAGTACGAGTACAAAATTAAACTATAGGGAGCATCAGTACTGTGGAACTTTGCTAATTACTCTTGCCATCTGCCGACCGGGGGCCTTAATTGGAAGTAGATAGTCACACAAGATAGATAGATGGATCAATGAATTGTCTGGAACTAATTAAAGCCAAATAATTAAATTCCATCACTAGCTAAGCTACCGGTAGCCTGGTACGTACATGCTATGTTGGTCCAGGGTTCATGAACCAATCGAGAACGATCGATCGATTGACCTTGAATTCTTGATGGATATATGCATGCATCAACCAGAAAAAGAAAAAAAAGTATAATGAACGATATATATCAGTTTAGAGATCGAGATCATATCGGGAAAGATCAAATTATTCCGGGAGCAAGCTGCTAGCTGATCGAGCTTATATTTCAGGCGCACTTAGCTGATCAACCGTACCAATGCATGCATCAGCTAGCCGTCGCCGTCGACGTGTCACCTGCATCCCTAGCTATCTAGCCAGCTTAATTTCCCTATGTCGGCAGTCGGCACTACATGTACATTTGTCTCAAGAAGCTGGCTACAGTCATTAGATCTCGACTTATCTGTTGGAGGATATGGAGGATATACACCCCCATATCCTAGGTAGCCCTCCTAGGGTGAATAGGATAAGAGCCCTTGAATTAATGATTATACTTTGGAAATATGTTCTTACAATATAACTTGAGATTATCTTTCAAAACATATAAGTAAAATCGTGATGATGATTAAGTTGTGATGAACAATATGCCAAAATGTTGAGGTTAAGACAGTTCGTGAACAATATGCACAATTAATCATGGTGCACATGAAGATGAGGTTTTCATATGACGTACACGGGAGGTGGAGGTGTGCGTGTATGAACAAAATTTAAATGAGTCAAAACTAGAAAGATTGGATAAGGAACTGGAATGGATCGATATGTGAGGAATCTTAGTACATAGAACAAGTCCTAATTTAAATTTGGAGGAAATCCAAATTTGAGAAGATTGAAAAGGAATTGATATATGTGGGGGAACCCTAGTAGGATTAGGGTTCCTACTTCATTGGTAAAGGAAGTTGTGCACATATAAACATTAGAGGGGAGAGGGGGGGGGGATCCTGTAGGACACCTGTAGGGAGATAAAAATTAGGGTTGTAGCCTCTATGCTCTTTCATGTAAGGTTTAGTTTACATATGAGATTAGAGACAAGTGCTCTAGATGCACCTTGTAAACACGATAAAGATCATTTTCGTGCAAACAAATTGTGGTAATCTCAATATCTTTTTATATTACTCTAGTTTTATTTGGTTTCATATTTTATCTTGATTTTATTTGATTTAGTTTCTTGAAATATATGATAGAATAATAGGAAAGAATTATATTTTTGTTTTTTTATTTTGGGGTGAATTTATATTTGATTTTCTTGCTCCTGCTACCATTCACCCCGTCTATGCTAGGCTTGATTTACCATGTTCCGATCATATGATATACTAGATAAAGTCCCGCACGTTGTTGTGAAGCAGATACGATGATCGAAAAAACAAGTTGTCCTACCGAGTTGAGGATGGTTGGCTGAGCTAGAACAGTGGCGGGCTGGCCAAAACAAGCCCAGAAGGTCACCACCTCGGCCGAAGGGCCTCTGGACCCCTTGGAGGGGTCAACCAGCCACTTAAAGTAGGCCGGCTGACCTCGTCCAATGGCTGGTCACCCAACTTCACCAAGACAAGCCCAATTGAGGTGGTGGACCAACCGACCTATGGGTGGGGTGGCCAGCCTAGCCTAATCCTCGACTGACTTCGGCTGCGCACGTGGGGATCGAGTATCCGAGGAGTGAAATCAACTTTGGGGCGTGATCGAGACTATTGGTGACACCTATCGCCCTAACGAAGAGGTCCGACGGGTGCCATGTATCCCGGCTGGCCTACTTGCCCCAGGTTGGTTGCTAATTTAGGTTGGCTAGGAACTGACTTCACACCGAGGCTATAAATATCCCCCTCCCCCCACACACACCCACCCACCCATCCACTTCAATTTTTTGCAAGATACACCAAAATATGAGAAGAATAGAAGAGCAACTTGCAGAAATAGTTGTGTAGGTTATAAAGTGAGTGAGGGGGAGGTTTCGAGGATGAGCCAAGGATATTGGCTCGTCTTTCAACTTCCTCCTCGAAGATGCGACTCCTTTGGGAGTAGGTGTCTCGGTATTCTGTATCAAGTAACGTGTAGACTCTTCTCTTTCCATTAATTTATTAAGTTTCATTACTTATATATTTGCTTGTGGGTTCCTTGTCTAATTTATATAAAGTATTCAGTGCTTTGTTCACATTGATTGCTTTGCTCCTTAATTTTAGGGGTAAAGTGTATATGTCGGAGCAGGAAGCTCCTCTAGCAAGAAGGAAAAGTACCCAACCCCTTTGGGATTCAGCTAGGGAGAGGGTGCACGAAAACAAAGGCGATTGATGTCACGTGGATGAACAAGGGCTATAGAAGATGATGGTTGAAACAGGTTCGGGCTGCTCGAAAGCGTAACACCCTAATTCTGTGTTCTTAGCTGGATGATGATGATGATGATGAAGTTTACTGTATGTTTTTGGGTGGATGTTTTTCTAAGTGGGAGATGATGAACCCTTCTTCACTGTCTTTGTGGCTAGAACCTAACTTAGACTAACTGAACCCAATTTTCGAACCCTTTTCTCAGTGGCATTGGTCCTCCTTTTAGGGTGTTTGGTTCACGGTCAAAGATGGATGGAATATGGCCGCCCATATTTTGCTGGATATGATGATCCAATTTTTTGCTTGGTTAAATGGATATGGTGATTCTTTTTTTTGTTTGGTTGGAGGGATGAAAGTGGATTTGGTGATCTCATTTTTTGTTTGGTTGGAGGGAGTAAGGTGGATTTGTAGGTGTGGTCACCTCTCACTTGAGATGGTGAATATACCCCCATCAAATTAATATATAATACAAATCATAAATTATAAATACACAAAAGAAAAAAGAAAAAGAAAACAAAGAAAAAAGTAGAGTGGATCTCCGGGCTCGCCGCTGCCGCTCGCCTCCCACGCCGAGTCTCCGGGCTCGTCGCCGCCTCCTCCTGCCGGCCACCGCCGCCATCACTCGCCTCCAACGTCGAATCTCCAAGCTCGCTGCCGCCCCCTCTTCTTGCGCTTGTCCCGCTCGCCGGCCGGTGTGCACCGAATCGATGTCATCGTCGCCAGCCGAGCTCGCATCGTCGTCATGGCCACCACCGCGCTCATCTCCTGTCCCGATCTCCAGGCTCTCTGCTGGGCTCGCACGTTGTCGTCGTTGCCAGCTGAGCTCACATCGTCGTCGTCGCCGTCGCGCCAGATCTCCGGGCTCGCTGCCGCTCCCTCTTCCCGCTGATGCGGTGCTCGCCGCCCACACCAGCCGCAGCGCATCATCGTCGTCATCACCGGGCACGCATCGTTGTCGTCATCGCTGGCCGGGCTCGCACGTTGTCGTCGTCGCCCTCTCTTCATGGGGGTGACGCGGCTGCTCGTCCCGCTTGCCCGGTCGCTCGGGCGACCGCATCCGGGCAATTCGGCCAGAGCCAGCCATCTGGCATCTAAGGGGAATATTCCCCTCCAGGCCACCATATCCCACCTCTGCCCACCAACCAAACACCCACAAAAAACGGGCCGCCATGTCCTATCCACCCAAAACCTCCCATCCAAACAAACCCTAATATGCCAAGGGGATACCAAAGTGCCCATGCAAATATACATATGTGGGACCCAGCCACAGGGGTTGGTATGCTCATTCTTGTCACATGACAGCTGGCGGGTCCCACTGTCAGACCTGAACTCACGTGTTAGTCATGTTGGTGGGAAGTAGAGCGGCTTCTCTCCGTCCGTTTGTTCTTCCTTTGCCGTCACTTAGGGTAGGTGATGTGGCCACCTTGGTGGTTGTCAGGCTCGCTTGCCAGCCTTAGAGGCTAGGTGGGTCCACACTGCAGTGGGTTGGGTCTGGCAAGAAGTTAAACAACCATACCATATGATCCGTGCCTTTTTAGGAGTGATGATGGGCGTCCCAGTGTTGGCATGCGTTGTCTTGCCGTTTGTCATCACGGACGCATGCCGGGTTGGTATATGTTGCTTGATTGGGTCAATGCGCTACTGCTACCTCGAGCCATGGGAGACGAGCTCGAGGACAGGTGGCAGATGTGCCCCGAGCACAACCCAAGGAGGGCCACACCCAAAGGTGGGCATAATGCCCCG
Source organism: Oryza officinalis (assembly GCA_008326285.1). Lineage (NCBI taxonomy): Eukaryota > Viridiplantae > Streptophyta > Magnoliopsida > Poales > Poaceae > Oryza > Oryza officinalis. Next base: position 3,631,653 of record BDMV01000001.1, on the reverse strand, counting down.
AGCACAACCCACAAGGGGCCATACTCAGAGAAGGGCGACAGATATGCCCCGAGCACAGCCTCTGGGGCCATGCCCGGAGGCGGTTGTGCCCCGAGCACAGCCCATGGGTGCCGCACCCAGGGACGGATGAGCCCCTAGCACAAGCCACGGGAGGCCGTGCCAGGAGACGGATGTGCTTCAAGTAGCTAGTGATGGGGACCCTGGTTCCCGTTTCTCCGACAATGCAATTCGTTGTGTGGCTGTGGTGCTTGGGCATAGAATTTTCTTGGAAGGTTCGCTAAGGAAACGGATGGTCATAGTCGGTTAGGTGGTCATAGCCTCAGCCGTCCTTTGAGTCAGACACATTAGTCTTAGCACGTCAGTGTGTAATAGGGAGATCGTCTCTCGACCCTAGAGGGACAGAGTTGATGCGATCGTACCAAAGCAAGCAAGGCAGAGTACTAAGACTTGATAGTTAGTTCATTTATAAATAGTCGCATGAAGTCTAGTCTAGAGGACCCTCTCAGCCTAATTCTTCTCTCTCACCTCATTACTGAAAACTTCAACTAAACAATCAATTAGGAATAAGGACATTTCTTATGGATTTGATATCCTGGAATAGTCCCAGGTGAAAACTACAACAGTATCTGTACGTTTGCGGAATAATTTCTGTGGGGCATAAGAACCGCCAACACCGAGCCTAAGTTGCCTCTCAAGCATCTTAGTGACCTAACTATCCTAGACCTTCTATAATGTTGGGCTTTCCTAATACACATGGCATATTCACCTAGTGAAACCCTAACCCTACATGTTTTAGTACCAATCACATGTCGCTACCACCCGCATGCAGCAATATTGATCGTGATCGTGCCATCACCCATAGGTGCTCTGTGCTAGGCTGTCGCTCCTAGTGCCTCGCCCCCTGTCCTAGTTTTGCCCTCATCCTTGCCTCAAGCTTCCATTGTCTCAACTCAACCTCGCCGCTAGACGCCGCCAAATCACCACCACTACTTGTCCATCCGTCACCAGCTAACACCTCCAATTCAAGTCATTGTCGCCTACCACCACAACTTTCCGGCTTGTGTCATGTTCAAGTCATCGCCATTGATTGTGGCAACACTTGCTTTGTTGCCACCCACGATGATTGCTTGTGACGGGCTCGACGCCTTTTGTCTATGGAAGTTCACTGATTTGTCATTTTGATGGAACGCTTGCAAGCTCTCGTGAGCTGGCTCAAGCTAGTAAACAGTTTGAGCGCAACCACTATCATAGCTCATTTCTCCATTTGAGCAGTTCCTATAGTTGCGAGCTTTCACCAGACACCCCTACTATCTAGTCTCTACATATGTATCCATACATGGGTGGAGACACATGGGAGATCGCTCTCTCTCTCTCTCTCTCTCTGACCAATTAATGCACACTTGAACATGTCTTACCGCGTATATATGAACTATCGTATAAACTTCACTACTTGTAGCTTTGCAATTCTGACAACCCCCCCCCCCCAAAAAAAAAAAGAAAACACCCACTTACATATACACTAGTTACAAATCACGATCAGTTAGGAGAGCTGATGGTCCAATGCCTACACCATCTTTAACCAGTATATACAAATTTTATTAATATTTTTATACTATTTTGAATTTAATTATATATATCGCAACAACAAGTGGGGTACTAGTTACCAAAATGGTAAGTATGGTGGTTGCCCTTCTCACCTCGACAAATGTATTAACCTCACAACTCATGCACCATAAGTGACCATAATTAAAATCTAAAAGAAATAATCATGCATGTCTGGCTAAATGTACTGTATGCATGAATATGCAACAAGGGAAATTTAAGGGGCAATTACATTTTTATCCCTGTTTTCAGTTCTAGTTTTGAAGTTTTTATTTTGGTATCTTTTTTGAAGTGACGCTTGTGATTGTTCCCATTCAATAATTAAGAGGACTTGACGGTGTGAAAACTCATGTTAAATACATTGGCAAAATTCATGACAATTTTGTGCTTGCTCTTTTTTTTTGGATATGTGAAAATTCATGTCAAAAGGGGAAAAAATTCACAAAGTCCTCATAAAAATAGCGGTAAATATATATGCAAGACCATAGATCGATGTTTTTAACATTGTTAAGAACTCCTCCCGACAAATACAAGCTTTAGATTTAAAAATAAGGGGAAAACATAAAGTAAGAAAAATAGGTATGAAATTATCATTTGAGTTCAACATAGAGGCAGGAACATATATAATTTCTCCAAGTTTAAAAAATAAAGCATGACATCTCACGGTGACATCTCATGAAGAGTAAAATCCCTTAAACACTAGTATCATCACTAGATCGACTGTACCACAAGTCCACAACAAAATTAAATGCATGGCTTTTGATGAAAATTGGTGCCCAGAAATGAAGTGATGTGCAGCTCACCAGTCTGCTAACTACCGATCATGATTAGCATTGATACACACCATTTACATCATGAAACTTTCTTGTCCTTCCCTGCAAGATGACAACACGTAGGCCATTGTGTGGCAGACGATTCAGCTAGTGTGCATCAATTGCAGGCATAAGGCAAGACCGGTTGCATGCTGTCAGCAAAATTACAATGCACTGTAATTGGATTAGGTTGGGCCAGGCCTAAATACATTAGATATTTAGATTATTGGGCCTCAAAGTCCATTGAGCTGGTCACAAAAAACCTAAGGATCGGAGAAAACCGTCTAGACACCTGCCTCCAGATGATGAATGCTAGACAGATTGAGTATTACGACAGATGTACAAAGATATATCAGCGCAGAGCAATTAACTGGGACAGTAGATTAAGTATGTATAATGTAGTTATAAAAGTAAAATGTTGCAACATTTTAAAGGTGATACAAAGTAGTGCTCAACTCACTTAAAGGTGGTTCAAATTGAAACAAACACACGTATAGATGTATGTGTGGCATACTTTTGCTTGTGACATGCAAATATATAACAAATTAATTTGTAATATGATCAAATACGTCCAAACTGGTCCACATTTTGAATAAGATCATGTACAATAACTTTAATTAGTCAAGTTAACACCCAGATAATTAAAATGGCAACCATGCATGCATGTAGATCTCAAAATGTGTGTGAAAGAATTTGTGCTAGGCCCTCACAGCAATATAGTTGCATATATAGATTAATATTGTAGGATCTCCACTGATGTCACAGCTGAGACAATAACAATTCTCATAAAATTGTACGAACCAAGGATGAGGTAAACCTTGGATAGATTGTGTTGAGGAGTACAAAACGTATGGTATGATAGAGAGAGATACCCATGAAAAGTAGTAAGGTAGTTCACTACCTTAATTAGCTTCAATTCACTTTATGATCCCTGGATGGACAGTTAGTTCTTGGCTTTGTGTTATGGAATTTATATATATTGTACATGAAGATGACAAGTGAGACTAGCTACCCATATATATCATGGACGACGTCTAATTAATAAGCAGCAACCTTGTATGATCGATTTATGCTTCCAATTAAATTCATGGAAATTAATAGCACGAGTACGCATCATATACTGCAGAGATTATTCGAGCATATGCTGCATTAGTCTTTTTTTGNGGGGGGGGGGGGGGGGGGGGGGAATCAAGAAAATTCTACACACGTGTCCTCTCCCAAGCCTCTCATCCGCGACCGTACCACACGTGAGTACCTCGTCCTCCATTGCCGGCGCAGGAATATATTCCATCTATACACCAAATGCAACTATATATAACAAAATTAAACTGTGCAACTATACATAGGATGTGTTCGAGCTCGATTATTGTCCAACAATATTAGGCTTGACACATGTTGACCTAACTAACTCGGAAAGAAATATAAATTAAATTGGGAGATAAAGAACTAGCTAGAATGCAAGCAATAGAGCTGATCGGTTCAATACCTGAAAAAGAATATCACTATATATTTAATGCATACGCTGCATTTCGATTCTGCAAGTGCACCCACACACTGTCCATATTATATGTAGCTTCTCTTAAGGCAATATATATTTTAGTTGAATTATATTGAACTCTAACCATAAATTCCTATTGCAATATACTATTATTAAATAAGATGCACTTGATAATACAGTAACAAAAGATGTGTGGTTTCAACCTCAAGGTCTGAATCTCAACACGCTCAAAATCCCTTTTATTATTTGATAACAAGTTCTCCTTGGCGGTCCTCACTTTTTTATATACTGTTGTTATAAAAGATCACATGAGTATATATTTGAAAGTACATTTACAGTAGTAGTGGTACCACTACTTATTATGTGCATATATCACTAAGTGTGTGTCTATTTGCTAGTCAAAACTAAGGTACTGAATCTTGGGATATGTGCGTACGTGCTCCTTTGTAATTAAGCAGAGGAAGTAACTGGCATGCAATGTGTGAATTATAGAGAAGCAGTTTGGATGAGTCTGAACTGTGTATATATGTTTGAAGAATCGAGTTTGTAATTAATTAGAAGGAAATTAAGAAGAGGGAGTACGTTTTACTGTAACCCTAGCTAAACAAGTACAGTAAGTTAAAAGTAGGCAGAAGCATAAGCTAAAAGTTCGAATATAATATTTCAGGAACAGTCATCTCCAACAGAGGAATCCATTATGAGAACAACAAATTTAACATGTGATTTGGAAATGTAGCCATAGCAGTACACATGGCATATTCCTGTAACCATGGAAACCCGGATTACATCCCAATGCAATGCGTGGGATTTCTTTCATTTATGGGTGCAAATTAAGGCAAAATCCTATACTTTCGCCTCGATCGACCTGGCAATAATATATTTACATATAACACGCTCTTAAAATTCTCTAATCTCTAGTTCACATGTAGCACACTCTGATCCTAATTCTTCGTTGGTTTCTTCAGAGATTAATATTAATTTTAAAGAAGTTCATCTCATCATCAAATTATAGGTACTGCACTGAAGCTACATACCGATGTAGGAATGATGAACTCATGTGAAGGATCGATGATACGGATCATCCATCGATCGATCATGCTAGGGCAGCAACAGAAAATGAGAAGATCGAAGAGGAAGAAAACGAAGAACAGGAGAAGAAGAAGGGTCCGGGTGTGATATATATGATCGATACGGTGCAGCTGCACGCGTGTGTGTTACCTCTTGTCTCCGGCGATGTCAACGCCGAACAGCTTGACGACACGGGCATCGTCGGCAATAGCAGCAATAGCGTCGGTCGCCTTGTTCCTCTCCATCTTCTTGCAGTCGATGAGGAGGTGCTTCTCCGTCCCCCACGCCACCGCCGACTGGGAGAAGGCCACGGTGTCGCCTGGTCGGAGCCCCTTCTCCCTCACGAATCGGCTCCACCCCTTGGTCAGCACGTAGCTCTGGCTGCTGTTCCAGTACGAGTACCGGAATCTCCACACCTTGCCGTCGCCGTCCTCGAAGTTGAGCAGCACGCCCTTGCCGGTGGCGGCGGCGTCGGAGCTCTGGCGGCGGAGCGGGAACAACGGGAAGTGCTTCTCGGCCTGCTGCTTGGGCACCACGAGGCGGTTGAGCTTGCCGACGTCGCTCGGCGTCACGGCCTTCTCGAACAGCGGCTGCCGCGCCCACCGCGGCGTCGGCTGCGCGCGCGAGCCGCGGCGGAGGCCTTGCTGGAGCTCGTCGTCGTAGGTGTGCTTCCGCAGCATGTCCACCACCTCCGCCTTGGAGTGCGCGGCCAGGAACGCGAGCTCGCCGGCGGACGCGCACTCCGCCGGGGCGCGGTTGGTGACAGCCTCGCGGCCGCGGAAGCGGAGCGCGGCCACGTCGTAGGCGCGCGCCGCCGCCTCCTCGTCAGGAAACGTCCCGAGCCACACCCGCGAGTGGCGCTCGTAGATCTGCGCGCCCCACCGCCCGTTCGGCTGCGGCACGACGCCCTTGTACCGCGACGACGGCCGCGACGACGGCAGCCGCAGCTCCGCCGCCTGGTGGAACTCGTCTTCCTCCATTGCGGCCAACTCCACCCCTTGCTTGGAGTCGGTCGTCGACGACGACCAGCCGGAGTTGCAGGAGAAGACCATGCCTTCTTGCTCCATGATGATCTGGATCAAGATACTATAAATTTCTCGAGCTTCTGATCGATCGATCTCTCTGACGACTACGATGTCGACGTCGTGGTAGTTCTTGACGAATGGAAGGAGACCAGCAGCCTAGCTATAGTATATATGCGATTTGGAGTGGCCGTGTAGAGTGGAGTATATATTATTGGCCTTTCAGCTAAGCTGCTTCCAGCCGTCCACTCTCGTATGATGATAGTTTTGTGTTTATGTTAGCCAGCTTCTACTACATATTCTTGCAACTTTACACTGTTGAAACTGTCATTTTATGCTATGTTTTTGCGTAATCTTTTCGGGTAAGTGTTTGTTGTGCCTACTATTCAGGCACGTGGCTACGGGAATATCTGTTAGTAATCGACTAATTGGTTGATGCTATTTTGATTTCGACGCGTACCATATTTAATTAATTTGATCCGTGCAAAGCGAGCGTGTTTTTTCCCCACAGAAATGGTCCGTGAGCATACATATATTCTTAGCTAATTTTACTATTTTACTGATAATTTAATTGGGTTTTTTTATGGCGAAACAATTTAATTGTCGCTTTCGGCCAAAAGAAAAGTATACACACACTTATGTACTTTTTCCTGTACACGTCCATTTGGGCCTCCTGTTCGTTTCCCGCGTGGTTGTGCATGTCTTCTGATCATGCATTCTGTTGTAAGGAAAGGCGCCACACCAACTTTGTTTTAATTTTACTAGCTAGATCGAGTTGATCTTCTTAATTTCATCCAGCGCGCCCAGGTATGTTTTTCTGCCAAAACTGTATTCTTTTTCTTGAAATTAATTAAGATCCCGAAAAGAGTGTACTAAATAATTAAGTAAAACATAGGAAATATTATATTTAGGTAGATCATGTATGCTTAATTTAAACATGGCGATCAAGCAATTAATATAATTTAGTACGATTGGTTGATCGGTCGAATTAACTTAAGTACTTGATTGACGACTGATGAGTACTAGTACTACGTAATATATATCTGCAGAAAAGACAGGGTGAACTGTTTTACTGTACACGCATGTCCGTACAATCATGGCAACCGTCGAGGAGATAATAGTTTTTGATGGAAAAATCTAAGAAGTGATTAGTGTACATACACATATCTGTACTACGGCCCCATATGGGGTCCTCATGGCACTGAAGTTTTTCTATACTTTAATTTTGTGGGTTTACATATGCACTGTACCCTTCATGTGCTCTCCTGCTCAAGCTGAGCTATAAGAATAGAGGTTTCATAGACATGATGACGAAAGCAAAAAGGTATGCGTGATTTCGATTGTTTTGCACGTGTGTACGTTAGACAGTCCAAAAATCTTGATCAATTATTTTCAACCATATATGTCATCCTAATATACAATGCTCTTGCTTCGTATAGTTTTCTATAATAACTACTTATATGAATGCGCATTACAACGGACATGAACATTGAAGCGACAATACAATTATAGGAATAGGCCAAATATATTACTAAGCCCATACAATTAAAAATAGGCTTGAAGCGTTATTCGGGCTTTTTCTTTTCATCAGGGAGGAGAGCGCGACATGAGAAGGCGGAGGAGGCGAGGGATGCATGACTCCCTTTTTAGTAAGATATTTTAGTAACGATTATTTGCACTTTGAAAGCATGATTCTACAACTTCAGCTTTAAGGTACTTTGAGATGCATACAACCCTAAGATCTTCTCTATAACGGAGGATTTTTATAGGATTATTTGATCTAAATTCCTGTGCAAATCTTGTTAAAATCTTGTCTTTGAAAGAGCCCTAATAAGAGAGTGGGAACATAGAAGCAATTTTCTCCTTTTGTCTTGTTTAAAGGGAGAGAAGGTTTGATCATAATTTACACATATATCTCTCCTATTTTAATAATTGTTTTTAATTACAAGATGTTAATTCATTTCACTATAGTAAATATATTCCCTCGGGTAAAAAAACATCCATATAACAAATTTCAAAATTTCAAGGAAGCATTAGTTGTATGATGGTGGAGTGTGCATGACTTCACCCACCACGATTCGAATCTAAAAGTGCATCTAGGCCTCTTAAGTGGGTTTTGGCATATTGATGACAAAGCAGTTAGGAAACTAACATGTTTATTGAGGACATGTATAGGGATCAACTTCCACGGAGATGTTGATTGGAAGCACGATGAACCCTACAAAAGAAACGAATGGTGGAAAATGGACTCGAGGCACCTAAATGTTGTTTTTCTCTTTATTTTGAGTCTAGGAAAGTCATATTATTAGGAGGTGTTCGTGAATATGGTATAGTGTTGTCTCAAGTGCTCAAGAAATATTAGACGAGAGATACAATGCACAAACTTACACTTTCGAGGCTGATAGGTTTGGTCAGAAGTTCTGACCAAGGAGCTGGAATATCCATTCAAAGCGTTCCATACAGCAGACGATGCTAGCCAGAAGTTTTGGCAAAGAGTTTTTGTCTGATATTCAAAAAAGGCTAGAGGTTCTAGGCCTAGGGGAGCGAAAGTTCCGGGTTTGAACTGTTGTGAGTAACATCTAGTTAGCCGATTGGGATATTTATTCCCCTCCTCCTCTCCTTTGAGGGGTTGGTTGGCCCATTCTTTGAAACACACTCCCAGCACTCACTCTCCACCTTGCATTAAGAGAGATCCTTGTGAGATTGGATAAAATTTGGGGATTTGAATGCATTTGAACTAAAGATTTATTCTTGAGCACTTGAGTAAGCCAGGCCCATGTTTGTACTTGTTACTCTTGGAGGCCTTCCTTCTAGGCGGTAGGTGTCTCATGCACGCTTCCAGCCCAATAAAATTTGTGAAGGATCTACTCCCTCTCCGCGAGGGGAAGTGGTAAATTGAGTTGAAACCGAGGTTAGTCTTCGCGGTCGCTTGGTACATTTAGGCCGATTGAATGAGACTTGGCTCTTATGAGTCCCTCAACAGATATCTAGGATTATTGGATCCGAACTTTGGTGAAAAACTTTGGCTTCTTTCTCTCTACCGTTATTACTTGTCTTGACTCAATCTATGCATGTGGTAGTTTGAGCTAGCGAGTGTTTTACTTTTCCTAGTCTATATATAGTTCGCCTGCTATCTTTTGGTTCAAGTGGTTTTGGATGTTGAGCCAAGTACTTACTCATGCAAGTTATCTTTTTGCTGAGCCTAGTTCTGATCCATTTAGTCCTATTTATCCAAGGGACTTTCAAAATCCTGGTGCCCACTAATATAGCACACATGCGGTTGTGCTTTCAATAGAAATTTAGTGAGGGCAAGGATTTGCCAGGCCTTTATTGTGTGTTAGAGGATGCATTCGGTGGTGTGTGAGTATGGTATGCGCGCATGCGATCCGAGTAATAAAAAAGAGGAAATTTCACTTTGGACCATATTTTATTATTGATGTTTCCTTTTGAACCACTCTTTAACCTTTTTTTCACTTTGGACCAGGTAATCTTGCTTTTGTTTCACTTTGAACCACTCAACTCTTTTCTCAATTATATAAACGATCTCGAGTACATCGGCTTCTACTAATCGATAAACTCTCATAGCTATATGTGCGACCATTTCTTCGACATATGACAAGTTAGATGTATATGGATAAAAGATTAGGGGGGTCCAAAGTGTCACAAAAGGTAAAAGGTATCCGGTTCAAAGTAAAAACATTGGTTAAGGGATAGTCGACCAAAGTGAAACATCGGTTATAAAAGGTGACCAAAGTAAAATTTTCTTAAAAAAATGAACATTACTATTTTAGCATTCTAATATTGGATGTATGAAATCATATCTGCATATTCGCCCCAAAAATAGTGTTATATGTTTTGTCAGGTTTTATAAGTATGCTGTGATAAAATTTAGTTGTCAAAGCTGCATTGATATTTGAAAACCTTATCGGATCGACTCCAAAACCATGTGTTTTGTGACAGTAGATAGCAGTTTTATTGCCATTAAAATCAAGGGGCACGGCCTGCAATGACCAATGACGGTTCAGCATCGTGTGCGCTTGAAATTTTGCTGAAGCAATTGGCCAAGTGGAAGCAGAGGACGGAGTGTGACCTGGACGAATGGACAAGAGGCTTACTAATTAGGTTCATCCCCCTACGTACAAGAGCCTTTAATTGGGCCCATTTCTGATGTATTGGTGGTGGTCATATTGCAGGCACAATTTATACACATATATACTGTTTTTCCACAAAAAAAAAGGAATAGTTAATTAGATAGTACATCTCATCTGATATCTACATGTATGGTACACGTGCAACTGAGATATACTAAATTGCATTAAGAAACCAATCGAGTCAAAAATAGTGAGTCCCCTTCAATTGAGGATCTTATATGATACTAATAGTAATTAGTTCATGCTTTTGAAGTGATAATTTGGCATCTGTCGGTGATCGAAATTTCCATTTGATTTCTGAAACTAGTGTGTTTTCCGCATGGAAACATATGCAGTGGAAACTATACGACAAATATTTAGGAACTTTTGCATAGAAGTCCTGAAAAAAATCAAAGAACATTCTCATATGGAGAACTTCCATCATGTAGCTTACATGGTTTCCACGTATATATTGGTTTACACCATATATTTACCCTTTCATCATCCGTAGCATGCATACTATTTTAATATATATTCAATAACAATCTTATTTATATAAATTTGTAGATTCATTCTTTTGATCATATACTAAACCTGCAAACAACCAATTCAGTTTCGCATCTCTTCATTAATCAAAATATTTTTATATGCGCATATATATAAATTTGTTGTTTTGGAAGTTTCCAAGCTTTTTAGCCAGATTTCCTATGTGTGGCAAATGGGATATGGACCACTTGCGGGGTGATGACATAGGGTGAAAAGGACGTTGGATCGTTTTTGGGACAGTTGATATGGCAAGATCCAATTATAGAGCAAATGTTTGGTTGATAGTGGAAAACACACTAGTTTCAGAGCAACTACTACAAGTTTGTACGTATATAGCTCGCTTGCAACTTGGAATCAGCAGTGGAGGAGGCACAACTCACTACTACAAAAACCTAATAGGAACGTCCTCATATGTGTCAGTTCATCTAAAATCAGAACATAAGAGGTTTTTTTCATTCTCCCGACTTCTTAAGTAGGTTTAAAATTAAAAACTAACACCTATAACATCTTATAGGTACGGTTTATTAAAAAAACCAATACTAATAAAAAAATCGGTTTTTTAATAATCCGGCACCTATACTCAAGATAAAAGTGTTTTTTTTAAAAAAAAACAACACTTTATTGGGAGCCGAGACGATGCACGTGGAGTGGGCGTCCTTAAGTGTCGGTGTCCTTATCTTCCCACAGCCACACAACGTCCCCATCCTCTTCGTCACTCCCCTTCTCTGTCCATCTCGATCTTGTCTTCCGGCATGGCACAGCACTGCCGCAGCAGCGGCTACCTCTTCCTTTCCCCGGCACGATGCAACGGCGGCCACATCTTCCTCTCCCCGGCATGGCGCGATATCAGCGGCCACTAGATCCGGACAGCATGACGATAAGGATAGGTTACTCCATGGCGGAGAGTGTGGGACTTCTAATTGGAGTGCCAAAATTTATGAATGAATTTTGGTGATTTGTGTTGTGATTTGTGCGGGGGATGTTGTTGTTGGATGGATCGATGCTAATTTGGGGGATGTTTGTTGGATGGATCGATGGTGGTATTTGGACGTGGGATGGTCTGGGGGTGATGGGGAGCGGCTCGATCAAGCCGATGCATCGAGCTGTTTTTTTCTTTTGTGAAACCTCAAAGGTGTATGTTCCTAAACCGGCACCTTTGAGTCCTCATCAATGCTGCCTGAGGGATGTCGGCTGGGATACCCGACACTTATGAGGATTTCCCAACCGACACCAAACCTTTTTTTTAAGTAGTGAACTGCACAAGAAGAAACTAAGGAAGAAAAAATCGTAGGGGACTTGGATTCGCAGAGCATATATAGTTTGCAGTGTGAAAACAAATGTGTAAGGTCATCCTTAAACATGCCTTGTAAATTACAGTTTTTATAGTTCACTAGTAACATACCTGTTTTTTATCCTGATCCGCCCCACGTACTAGGGAAGTTGCTCCTATGTTTTTTCTCTTCCCGTTTATACAATTTTACACACAGATGCACCTTTTTTTTTGCAAAAATTTGCAACCTTCACACTTCGATGGACGGGTGACCAGAGGGGCATGACAAGTGGCCAGCCCATGGCCCCGTTAGATTCTCCTATAAAGAGGAGATAAAATTTTAGATTATCGTGACATGTTTTTCAAACTGCTAAACGGTGCGTTCCGTGCGAAAATTTTCTATATGAAAGTTGTTCTAAAATATCAAATAAATCCATTTTTCAAGTTTGTAATAATTAAAACTCAATTAATCATACGTTAATATCATCTCATTTTACATGAAACACTTAATCTTCGTCTTTATTTATCTTTGTTTATCTTTGGTACATTCAAACATCATAGTGCAACTTTTTGGAAATTCGGAGTGACGTGCTCTGCAGTGACCAGTGTCAACAGGATATTCGACCAATCAAATCCAATCTTCACCGTCAAAAGAATCCAAAGGACCACGACGACGGCTGATTCCAATGCCAGCTATACATGGTACAGAATCCGAGGCTCCCGGGCTGCTGCTGCTGTTCTATAATTTTGTGGTACTGTACACCTCTTTTGGCAAAATAGTACATCAGCACCTCATACCAGAAACGGCATTCTATTTAGTCCCTTTATTTCAGAGAGAACAGTGTACTTGATGCATAAATACAGAAAACCTATGATAAGATTTTTTTTACTTTTTGGACCTTTTCAAAAATTTATTTTACAAACAAACTCCTGAAAAAACTTATTCAAAAAATACACTCTTTTCATGGCGCCAGCATTATTGATGCCATGTTCCAACATGACGGTGTCCCCCCTCTTTCCAAAAGCTAGTCACTAATATGAATGGGGTTAGCATCAATGTCATTGGTACTGAGAACCTATTTGTAATAAAAATATTTACAAATAGGTTCTCGGTGACATTGATATTAGCATCGAGAACATATTTATAAATATTTTTATTGCAAATAGGTTATTTTAAAATTTTTATAAATAGGTCCTCAACACCAATGTCATTGATGCTGTCATGTTGAGCCATGACACTAATGATCCTGACGTCGCGAAAAGGATTTGTTTCTAGAATAAGTTTTTCTAGAGGTCTACTTGTATAATAAGTTTTCAAAAAGATATAAAATGTAAAAAAAAAACCTATGAACCCAAACAAATTTCTAGCTACCAGTTCATTTCTGAGTTCTACACCTAGTGCTTATTAGTTTCCCCGTCTGAATCAAGAATCTAGACTAGTTTTTTTAATAATAAAAGCTTTATTGAAGGACACATTCTTAATTGTGAAGGACATGTAACGGAGAAAATCCTATTTAACCTTCATAAGATTAACACAAAAATATAAATTCCTAGCTTTTTATTGGACTTGTGATAAAGGTTGTGGTCCTAAATGTACATGTATTTGGAGAGTTAAAGATTCTTGAAGTCATTATTCTTCGCGTGGTAGCAATATGTACATGTAGAGGCATGCAATAAAATGCATCAGAGCATATTCTACATCCCGTGAGTAGGTCGCTGGTTAATGCACTACGATTGAGTGCTACACCAACATTGTAGGCTTTCCTTTGAAGCAGCGACCCTGTTTTGCGCATTTATTCACTCTAGCACATATGATGAAGCTAGTACAATCATCTTGCAATATTGAAGGGTTATAAGACAACTTTTTAGACAATGGAATACATATTCCAGCCCCTGAATCATACTTCCTCCGTTCCAAAATATAAGAAATTTTAGATGGATATGATATATTTTAATACAACAAATCTAGACAGGAAACCTATTTAGATTTATAGTACTAGAATATGTCACATTCATTCAAAATTCCTTATATTTTGAAACGGAAAGAATATATACGATGCACACCGATGTAAGTTATTTAAGATGCACATAAGTACACGCTAAACTGTACTGTTAATCAAGACGTACCCTAACTAATAACCGGTAGAGATGTAGGTAGGGCAGTTAAGCGAGATTATTTTGCCCGCTAATTCTATTTCTCGTTTATTATTTTTCTAAAATTTAAATTATCATATGAAAAATAAATTAGCATGGGTTTTTATACGGGTAGTAGGATTAGACACTTACATCCGTAATAACCGGCATGCTGCATGCAGCCATCTCAATCCTGAGTAAGTGACATCAATGATGTTGTTCTTGGATATTTTGGCACCCTGAATCGAAATCCCTGTTGGAGCTGGGGCGAGCAAGAGCAGCCAGTGAAACAGACAAGCAATGAGACAGAAGTGTTCAGGAACGGTTTCTAGATATAAAACAGCACAGGGAACGTGAGAGAAGCATTGTCGAAGGTGATTGGATGTTCGTACAAGAGCAACTTTATGGTGTGCAGTAATGCAGCGGTAGTAGCTGCAGAGGTTGAGCTTTGGACAAATTCAGGCCTGGGCCACCGTAAGGAAGAGGAGCACTATTATTTGCAGAGACTTGATGTTCTGCATCTCTGAACACGGTGACGACAGCTTCCAACAACTTTAGTCTCATATAAAAACCGTCCCCAGAAGTCCAGAACGGCCGTTTTACTGGTCACACCATCAAAATGTTTATCATGATCATGAATTATTAATCAGACAGTACGTTAGCTGAAATTAAGCTCTGAATTTTTTTTAACTACTACCAGTGCAAAGAAATGGGAAACCTGCGGCTAGCTAGTATCTCTGATGAACCATTGCATTTGCAAGCATGAATATATATGCATATTTATATGCAGTATTGAAATATGCCAGACAATTAAGCAGAGACTACTAGGATTAATGCTGACAAGGAGTATGCATGCATCATGTAGCTAGCTTTGAATCGATTAGGGAGTGTCGACATTCAGACAGTAGTCAACAGTGTTAGCCTCTGTTGATGGCAACGAAAGCAATAATCAGACGCAATGAGCACAGTGAGACTAGCTGCAATTCTAGTACCAAGTTGCTAACGATCTTTTAAAATGGAGACTTCCAAGTAGTTAGGGCACAGTGCAGCCCACCGTGTAGCGGCTAACCCGCCCATGGTTTTGCGCTACATGCGCTAGCTTTTGCTTGCAAAAATACATGGTCATTGTCCGTCGTCGTCTCGTCGCCTTTCAGGTCAGCTAGTAGCTGGGAAAAACAGGTGGCGCCCTAGCCGCAGTATATAGGCAGGGGCACATGGCAATGTGCAGTGCAGTGTTTCCAGTGTAGTGTGTGTGTATTAACGATCATTGATCCATTTGCATGGGACTAGCAAGCTCTACTTGCTGCAAGGACAAATAATGTTGGCGTCCAGATTCAAGCATTCCTGTTACTAATAGCTGGAGTTCATCTTGCTAGATGATGTAATGATGTACTGGCCTCAGACCTGGAGTCCTGGAGTGGCTTTTGTTTTTGCATTGCATGCAACTTGTCAAGAGGCACGCATGAACGACGAACAGAACAGAGTGCTCGAGCTCGATCGAACATACATATATCCCGCCATAAGAAGAGCAATAGGAGCAATACTTGAAATGGCAATCCATCAAAGAGTCAAATAAAAGGTGTGAAACTTTTTATCATTTCTGACATCGAGCTATTTTGCCTAGAACCTTCCCTATAGTATGGCCACCGCAGTAGAGTTTATAGCATGTGTGGTTCCTCTTCTCCTAAAACACCAGAGTGCTAGAATCCAGGATATGAAACTATAGAAGCTAGGAAACGCAACATTTTTTTAAAAATTTTCTACAATGAGCTACCCGTTAGTGCTGCTTCTCGGAATCTCTAACATGGTCCAGGTGACGGTTGGTAATTAATGAATGGACGGATCGATGAGATGCGTGCTTGCAGTGTATGCCTACGTGCGTGCATGTGGTAGCACAGTAGAAATCTGCAGGGTTGGCCGCTGCGGCGGCTGGCTGAAGGGCTGAAGCCACCTGGATCGATCGAGTGTTGTGGAGGTGTGTGCGGGAGTGGGACAAGGGGGGCCAGTCGAGATCGGTGTGGATGCCTGTATGACACGGCGAGAGGGAGCACAGTACGTAGCTGACAGCCACAGCCCGATCGACAAGGCCAACATCCTGTGGTTTTTCAGGACGTGTTTCATTTACGAGTAACGTACGTACTCCTACTGCGTGCAGTGCCGAGCTAGGTGCCGACCGAGCCAGAAGAAAATCTGTGCTGGCAGGCAATGTCACAATGAGCCCGTGATGCATGATCGATGAAGCAATGAGAGGCTTTGTACAATACAACTGCAGCTACGTGTACGTACGCTCACACAGACGCAGGCAGCTCAACTTGGCAGTTATGGGCTTTGCTATATATGATGCTCTCCCTGTAACGCCACGGCGGGGGCCCAAAGAATCAATTGGTTAGGTCATGCGGATCTAGAAGGTTGCTAGCCGATCTAGAAGCCGCTCTCCACCGTCGCAGGTTGTCGCATCTGCGTCAAGTTTCAGCAACCGCCCATACGAACTGAGGTGGGTGGCGGAGTAGACCAAGGTCGGCGGAGTCGCCTCGCCACCTCCACCTCGCTGCCGCTGGCCTCCCCGTCTCCGGCGAAGGTGGCGAGGCGACGCCACCGAGGAGCTAGACTCACTAAGACGGGCAACGAAGTAGACCAAGGTGCAGGTGGCGGCGGAGCAAACGATGACGCATGATGGCGAACAAGAGAGAAGAGGGAGGGTTGAAAGAAAAAGGAGAAAGAAAGAGGAGGTGACGCTGACATATGGGCCACATATGTTGATTCAATCGATTGGAGTAATCAACATGTCACGTCAGCGAAAATCACTCTAAAAAACGTTAAGGGATCAAACTGTACCAGTTTTTATTGTTAGGGAGTCAAGATTGCAGCTTAGAGAGATGAATTAGATTGATATATCTGAGAGAGTCAAAGTGGACTTATTCTGCTCGCACCACAGGTAAGGCGTCGAGCTGACCCATTTGGTCTCTTCATGGACTCTGGAGACAGGCCCAGGAAAAAGCAGCCTGTGTCTGTGCAAGCAACACATGAGTCCATTCGCTCCCTGGTCCAAGTTACCAAGAAAGAGAGCACAGTCTATACGATCTCGTTTTCCATCCCCTCGACCGTTTCTATCACCAACATCCGTTTTCAAAACTGATGCAAACCAAATTATTCGACTGACAGATATGGTTCAATATTCATGCTTAACGCATAAACACAGGGATCGACTTGCATTCCATGGAAAAATATTGCCAGAATTCTTGAAAGTATTAACCCTGCATACTAGAATCCATCATAATGCCCAATGGCAACTAATTAGACCGACGGGCGAGGGAGAAACACTTGCCCGTATCACGATACACCTGCTTCATAAACAGGGCCAGCTTGCTGAGGAATCAAAACGCCATCCCTCATACAAACACACAAATGCGCTTGTGTAAGAAACCTTTCACATAATGTAACATGTCGGCCACTAAATGAGAACAAATTGACTATCTGGTAACAATGCAGTGTCAGAATGCCTGAATTCAGCGGTAATTAAAGGCTAAGCAATTCAAACAGAGCATATGCATAACCGTATTGGAAGGGTGACTAAAAAGGAGAAAATTGTAGTACTATATAATCATTCAAACAAAGCTCAATAGTAGAGTAGAAAATTTGACGCATCAGCAGAAAAAACCTCGCAAACAAAACATCCTGTGAAAGCAAGATGCTACCAGCCAGTCCGGCCTACTAACCTGAAGCTAGAAATAGCGATGCCATGCTCCGTATGCATCATATCATACCACCAATAAGATCATTTCAAATCGATTCAATATAGGAATATAATATGGAGGAAGTCATACACTCATAGCAAGGTATCATCAACAGTCAACCACTCAACCAGATACTTATCTTAGTTCATGTAGAATCCAAACAAAATGCCGGTTGCCCTAAGGAAGCAATATGATAGTGCAACACCATGTCGCATTAAACTCCAGTGATGTGTTACAAACTGAAATGCTCAATTTAGAAGTAGGACTATGAGCCTAGATGATTTGTTACAACCTGAAATGCTCAACTTGAGTAAAACTAAGCCTATATGATGTGTTACAACCTGAGAATCATGAGTCAAAGTCAAATTAAGGGGCTAGTTATCATCCAGCAAACCACAATCTGTCAACCTAGAATCATTCGGTATATCTAGGTAACACAGGCCATGAAATGTCATTCAGTATATCTAGGCAACACAAACAAAACAGGAGCATTTAGACTTATAATGATTTCTTCATAACTCAAAATCCCAGACAGAGCCACCTCATAGATATAGATCAACATCAGGGTCCAAAACTCTCATGGAGACATTTTCAATGATAAAGCAGCAAGCAGTGTTCAGGTAGCATGAACTCCTAACAGAAGCAGTTGATAGCGAAACAAAAGCTAGATAGAGAGGGGGACAGTACGAGCACCAGCAGAACCACGAGCCTAATCGATCTCCTGGAGCGAGGCGCCGGTGGCGGCGGCACCCCCGGCGGCGGCGGCGGCGACGTCATCGGCCGTGAACTTGCCCTTGGCCTTGTCGGCGGCGCGGCCGCGCGCCTTGCGGTCGAGGATGGCCTTACGGTCCTTGTCGAGCTTGAGCTTGGTGACGACGACCTTGGAGGGGTGGATGCCGACGTTAACGGTGGAGCCGTTCACCTTCTCCCTGGTGATCCGCTCGACGTGGATGACCCAGCGGCGGCGGTAGACCTGCACCACCTTGCCCTCGCGTCCCTTGTAGCTTCCCCTCACCACCTGCACCTCGTCGTCCTTGCGGATCGGGATGGACCGCACGTTGTACTTGTGGCGGAGCTCCGAAGACAGCGCCGCCGACATGAGCACGCGGCGGACGGACGACGGCGCCGTGAAGTGCGCCTTGCGGCACTTCCGCCGGGAGCTCGTCACGCGTGGGTTGCGCTTCATGGCGGCGGCGGCGGCGGCGGCGGCGGCAGCTCTCCTTCCTTACCTGGTCGGCGGCGGCTAGGGTTTCGGTGGGCGAAGGAATGCGTGGAGGCGGCGGGGTGCCGCGGCAGTATGGGGAATATAGCTACCTTGAGTGCGTGGCTCTAGCTAGGGTTTTGCTTGCTCTCCGCTACGTGGCGGCGTGAAGGCATTCGATGAGGAATAGACGGTGCAGATTCGATAGACGGGAAGCGCAGTTGGGCTCGTTGGGCTTAGATTTTTTTTGTTGGGCCGAGAATTATTATGTGGGCTCTAATATGAACTGCAACTGCATAGTCTAAATAAAGTTTCAGACTTTCAGTCATTATTATATCTTCATCCTTGATGACTCGATATTATAATATCATTGCATAAGGTTTCATGCAACACAGCTTTGATATAATGCAAGTATCTAAATCCAGATCAAATGGTTCGATTAGAAGGAAAAATAAAGTTAAAAGAGCACATTCTAAAGACAACTGAAATAGCACGTAAGAATTTGAGTCATCTAAGACTGGATGACACGCAAGTAAGCAACAGATAATCTAAGTGGCTAACAACACTCTGCTCCAAAGCTAATGTTTTCAACCTCCTGAAGTCAGACAGTGCCAACGAAGTCAGGTTTTATACAGAAAAAATACACCTATGAGTACACCAGCTTTTACCCCCAAACATTTCAACGCCTGAATCTGTCCTGACCCAACCTGGTTGCATTTACATTGCTGATGGAGTGCACACGCCTAAAGCTAAGCTAACACGAGACAGCAAAGCCTCTGCAAAAAAATAAGGCACCCCTACTACTACTCCTACCAACCTACTACCACCACCACCACCACTTCATCATATATAGTACACATAAAACATGCACATATTTTACATTTGTAATTAAGCTGTGAGTGTAACTGCAAAATAATGCCATGGATGCTTGACTGAAGTTGCAAGGACGTCATGTTTATGATGCTGGTGAATTGGGTTCACGAGTCACAACTGTCCTTGCTTCAGGCCTGCAACTGTCATGAGTGTTTTCTCTGTAAGTAGAAATACAACAACCTGTGAATATATCCATTTCCGGTGCCCATCAATTCAGTGAGCGCCCCCGTTGGTATAATAACCATCCGGTCCGTGCGCCTCCATCTCAGCAAGCATTACAGACTTCGCCCTCTGATACCTATTCCTTTTTGCGGAGATTGCTGATATAGCTGTGTTGGATGAGAAAGTAGCAAATTTAAACATGGTTGCATTCATGGATGTGAGCTGATACATTTGTGAAGACAGGAAATTGGTTTGTAAACAGTGATTGCTTGTTCAGGAATAAAAGGGATACTAAACTCTAGGTTGATATATCTGAAACATTGTTACTTGCGTTAATAGGAACACTGATAAAATTTTCAGATGACATGACAACTGATATGAATGGCCTTAGGTATAGTTTAAGAAAAGAACGGCTACCACTAACTTACAATGGAAAACAATAATCACTAAAGAACTAAGCATCTTAAAGTCATATATGAAGTTGACCCACAGTATGAAGGTGAGATGTGGTACACTCACAAGTCAAATCTTGGGGGAACTCAAAATCATAATCGTACGGTCCTCTTCTGATGCACAATATGTAGACCACTATGAGTGTGACAAGCAGAACAAACCCAAGCGAGGCCCCAAGTGCAATTTTGCCAGTTCTGTTCAGCCCTCCTTTCTCCCAGAATAATGCGCAAGCAGGTAAAGTAGGCACCCCGCACAGGCCTTTATTACCTGACAAACTGTCAAAACAGTGGGTGTTTGTAAAGAGATAAAATGAATGCAAGTCATATATCATGGTTCACAATATATCTACCATTGATCTATTATCTGATCACAGTGTGCATGTTTGAACTCCACTCATGTGCTTGCAAGGAATAAGAAAGTAAAATTTGCCAAATTAAGCACCATTAGATGCAAAATCTCCAACTTAGTTAATCAAGGCCTAGTACATACTTCTCCGTTTCTAACAACAGCCTGCCTGTTTCAACCTCACTTTAACCTCAGAGATATATTGCTCAGCATCAGCATATCATATTGTAAAGTTGGTATTGTTAAATTTAAACCAGTGGCAGAGCCAGCAACAATGAGCCCGGCCAGCAAAGAGCTGCTTCTTGCTGCTGACAACTTTTTTCCATGCTTAGCAGTGATCTACAGTGAAGAACACAACAACAGAGCCAGGGTGGCTGCCTGACCAGCCCAGGAGCAGGCTCTGCCGCTGATCTAAACAATACTCAACATAATATAAGTCACATACTGGAACCTAAAATCTTAAGTGGTGGACTTCAGCAGGGAGCATGGGATGAAATAGAGCCTGCTGATCAATTCTAAGCCTGAGGACAATAGCTCTTTGAATGTGACATTTGACAACTGGATATACTACTAACTACTAGTAAAATTTACAGGAGAAAGTGAAGATCATGTTTATTTGAAAATACCAAAGGTATCTTACTCTATCACACCACCATGTACGCCAATCGAGTAAAGTCTTTCTGGAACTTGCCCATCGAGTTGATTGTTGTTCAGTAAACTGTACAAGAGATAGTAATCAGTATGTTTGTGTTGCTATGAGAATATACAACAATTGCTAATGTCAAACAATGTACTTACGCAGTTTGTAATTTCGATGAACCTATGGTGCCAGGAATTCCTCCAGTAAACTGGTTTGATGACAGATCCCTAAAAACAAGACATAAAGGTTACTCACAAGAGAACCAGAACTACAAGATCATAGGTATCATTAGGAGAGCTGCAAAGTGAAAAGCATCATCCCATCACTCAAATTCATAGAGGATCTGCTAATGCATTATCTATAAGGAAGAGGGAATATCTGATGTTACCATATTAACATGTTATCATTCTTCATAGACATACTCTTTTGGTCATGAAAAAAAAATTCAGATACTGTTTAGAAATGTAAGATGACATCATGTACCAATTTGCAAAAATCTCAACCCAAATTCGATCGACACATTGGAAAATAAAAAAAATCATGAATAAAAGATTTCACTTCTTTCTGTTTCCAAATGTATGGGTTGAACTTGAGTTAAAATTTTCATGTGGCATATGATATCATGTTTTCTTCCAAAATATATTCCTCAAATGAAAGACGATGTCTCAGGAATCATCAATCCATGATAATATAATGAAATCCCTCGATCATGCTCTACCATCCTAGTTTGATAAGTTCACTTTGAAATGACACATGCATAAAGAAGGTTGGTTTAACAAAATTATTTCTTACTAGTGGCCATCATTGCTTCTGTCAGCATGGTGTATATATGACAAACATTTGAACTGTGATCTGAACACAAGAAATTTTCTAATTTTGCTTTCTACAAAAAGCAGGGCCGCCCAGGCCTCTTTTTCTTTAAAAAAAAGAAATTTTCTAATTTGAATCACGAAATTGCATGTTATGGAACAGAAAGTTAATACTCACAATGTAGCAAGTGAAGGTTGCCCTAAGCCCGGAGGTAAGCTTCCAGTCAAAGAATTGTAGCTCAAGTTCCTGGGGAAGCAAATGTATCATTAACTGGATGAAAAAGTATCTATGCTGGAGAAAAGCAAAATGGCATTTCTTTGTCTTTGACTCTACAATGTTCAGAAAATGTGGATAGGCAAGACGGGAAGTACTTCACTAGTTGATACATTGCACTCTTTTTTTCTAGAGGAAAAATGGCCATATTGATACTCCAACTTTATTTACTATTAACCTGGGCAATGCAAACCAATCTACAAAGCTATTTGGGACTTAATTTTGATAATTTAAGGTTTTATATACTCCCGTAGTGCAAAAGATACCAATAACAAAACAAAACCAACTGTTGATACCCAGATACTTTAAATATCAAAGAAGATAATGAACAAATTGAAATCGACTTTCAGTAGGTGCAATGATACTTACAAGCTTACCAAGTCTGTCAGATGACTTATTTCATCAGTGATGTAACCTTTTAGTCCTTGACTTGCAAGGTCCCTGTAAAGGACATAGAAACCACAAACATACAGGTTATAAATTTATAGCAGCAAAAATATCAATATGTCACAAGACCTTTATTAGATAGTTTTCACAAATATATAATAAGTGTTTGCTCAATAGAGCTTTTACGAGAAAGAAACTCCACTGACTCCCTTCCAATTCCACACAACAATACTGACAGTCATAAATTACTACGATAAAGGATATCAAGAAATGTGCAACAACAACCTACAGGCCCTAAAGTTTGACCATTTTAAAAATGGTAACTCAAAGCAACCAAAGCAGAATTAAGAAGAAGATTTTAACTGCGATTTGAATATGACAGTTAAGCTTTCGGTCAGATTAGTTGTGTAGTACTACCTCCATCCCAAAATATAAGGGCAAGATCCCTTATATTTGGGACGGAGGTAGTAGTAACTAGTAGAATAATATTCAGCTGTGAAATTGAGGTACATATGTATCATTTCTTTTCTGGTCATCCTCAAAAAACTATCGTCGTTGTTTTCTATGAAACTGCTATCAGTTATATGGAGAAAATAAAAAGGTGGCTGTACTTGCCAAAACTACTTCATCGCAAACTTATCAAATAAGTACTGCACATCTAAGTAGAAACATCCCCACAAAAACAGTTGGTGGATATGAATAGCATTGGGGCAACGAATGGTACTTACAGTTGGGTGATCACAAGCCCTTTGTCCTTGCGGAGGCAAGTGACTCCCTCCCATGCATCCCATGTCCTTGGTGCACATGGATCCCCATTCCACCCCATCCTTGCTGGAATTTTCAGGGAATCCTTCAATGCCTTCATTGCAGCCACTGCCAAGATGAATAAAACAAGCTTAGAGAATGTGCAAGGGGAAAATGCTACTGGTCTCCAATTTTCTCGGCTGAGAGCGTAATCTTCAAACCATGTCACCTTGATTTGGCACTGTCCTCGTCTCAAGTGGCACCATTGCATAATTCTCAAGCCCGCACAGGATCGGCCGTCCTACTACTGGCACAAGCTTCACACTCATGGTGGAGCTCGTCAAATTCTCCACAATGTATGTCCACTTGAACGCGGTGAACCCTCCCACCTGCTTGAAAATGTCAATCCTCGTCACGTTCTTCCCGGCAAGCATAACGTCGAACACCCTCTGCCCAGCTGAGCCGATGCCGGCATCGATCTCTGCAAAATGCAACCAGACCATGTAGGACATCCTGGTGTCCACCGGCATGAGGTACTCGATCTCGTTGAAGGCATCGCCGCCGGTGGTGATCGCCGACGTGTATAGCTTGGTGGGGAAGTAGTTGGGCGGCTGGTTGCTGCCGAAAATCTTCCTCCCCCCGGCAGTAATGGCGTCGTAGTTGAGGTCATTGTTCCGGAAATCGATGTCGGACTGCCAGACCCGGGAGAAGGCGTCGGAGTCGTTGGTGAAGCCCGGGCCAAAGAGGTTGTTCCCGCAGGTGAGGCGGCCGTAGTTGACGAGGATGAGGTCTGCTCCGGTGGTGGCGCCGTCGTAGGCGAGCGGGTGCACGGGCGCGACCTCGATGGAGGCGACGACGGGTGCATCGGTGGAGAGCGAGTAGAAGCAGATGTCGGAGGTGGGGGAGGTGGCGGAGGGGAAGATGAGGTCGGAGTAGGCGCCGTAGCGGGAGGCCCGCTCGGGCCACGGGGAGCGGAAGGATAGGACGAGCGTGGCGGCGGCGGAGACGTCGAAGGACGGGGTGCGGAGCTTGGAGTCGTAGTTGTCGTAGACGGAGAAGAGGCGGAGGTAGTAGCGGCCGGGAGGGAGCGGGAGCGAGTAGCAGTTGGACTTGCCCGCCGACGATGGCGGGAAGAAGCGGAGCGTGCGCTCCTGCGGCTGCGGGAAGCGGTGCGGCTCGGCGACCATGCCCGCTTGGCCGCCCGCGGAGAAGAACTGGTCGGCGAGCCAGCGGCGGCCGAAGACAGAGATGAAGTCCGCCGCGCCGCCGCAGTCGATGTTGTAGCTGTGGTTCGCCGGAGCTGGAGGAACACAAAACCAAACCATTTACCATTTCGAGCTCAATTTCAGCAAACATTTCCACTGATCCGAGTGAGCTTCGACTTCGAGCTTACCGCCTGAGAGGAAGGGGTCGTCGGTGGCGGCGCGCGCGAGGCCGACCGCCGCGACGAGCAGCGGCAGCAGCAGGAGCTGCATTGGAGATTTGGGAGAAATCGATTTCTGTTCGTGTTCGAGCTCCGGAGGTGGAGGTGGTGGGGTTGTAGTGGGCGAGGAGAGAGGAAGGAGACGAGGGGACAAGGTGCCAAGGTAGGTAGGTGTTGGATCTGATCCGGCTGGCGGATCGGACGGTGGAGAGGCGTTCGGGTTCGGCCGCGCCGGGAAGGAGCGGGCAGCAGTAATGGCACGGCGGCGGCGGCGGCGGCGGCCGGTTCCCCTCGCGACGATGCGATGCGAGCGAATCCGGTGGTGGAGGTGGTGCAGCCTTTTCCCATCCGATTCACACACCTCATCAGATGGCTGGAAATGGATTCGATTCATCGTGCATGGCATCTCACGTGCCCGCGGTAAAAATTACTACTAATCTGATACCACCAACTACCATTAGCGTCATTATCGAGAAAAAACCAACCATTAGCATATCAACGGTGGTAGTGGCTGCCAGGTGCTAGAGCATACTGGAGTACTAGCTTACTGCTGCTATTGAATCAGTAATGATAGTACGTGCGGATGATGATCGGGGTTAGAGAAAATGAATGAGAGGTGGTCGAGCTTTGGCTGTTTGGCATTGGCAGTGCCACGGCAACCCAATCCACTAATCCGGTCTAAATGCCGCGTCATCCCGAATCGCGCGGCCTGCACGGCTGCAATGCAACCACCATAAAAAGGCCCCTGCTCCGGTGGGCATCCGCATCTCAGCATCTCCCTGGCCTGACTGGTACGCGCAGGGGCAGGCCGCGCGCAAACGCCGCGACGTGCGTGGCGGTGCGCCACACGTTCGTTCGTTCGTGCTGCCAACCTGCAGCCCAGGAACGCAGAAACGGACGTCAATTTCCTCCGCGGCGACGAGGCTTCCACGCATAATGTACGCACCTGTGCACGCTGTCACTGATCTACTCGCAAACTGGAGCTGTACTTACTTGATCCGTCCCAATAAATCACAGAAACGCAAGTGCTGCTCCCAACAAATCACACAAGTGGTGAGTACGTACTACTCCTACAAAGTAGTATAGTAAATTGACGGGCTGGTCCGTAGCCCATAACCCCATTTACGGCAACATGGAGATCAATCACGAAGAGAATGTAAACGCAGACATGAACGCCCAGGACAAGGACGTCGCAACCGTCCATATATTCTTCCCATTCCCATTTACTATCAACATCGATAGGAGTATCAATCCCTCGTTATACCGAAACAGGTTACGTCGATGATGTTCCGCATAGAGTAGTAGGCGCGATTCATTTTTTCCAAAACAAACAATTGCTAGTAGAGTAGGAGTAATATATAGTGTGATACCCCCAAAAAAACAATACTAGTTAACAGTCTGGGATCCTCATAGTTTCATTTATTTTAGTAGGGTCACGGGAGCCAGGAGCTAAGCAAAGCCGTGGTGCCCGCGGAAGACGCCAAAGGGCTCTCTCGTGCCATGATCTGCAGGACGCTCGTATTAAGGGGGTGTTTGGTTTAGGAACTGGCCTTGTTTAGTTCTCAAGTTTTTTTTAAAGTTTTTAACTTTTCCATCATATCAACCTATCATACATACACAACCTTTTAATCACATCATTTCAATTTTACAACCAAACTTTCAAAAACAACTTAACTAAACTCATCCAGACCCTGTTTGTTTCCAGGGACTTTTTTTTAGTCCCTGTCACATCGGATGTTTGTACACTAATTAGAAGTATTAAACGTAGACTAAAAATAAAACCCATTTATAACCTTAGACTTTTTTGCGAGACGAATCTAATGAGCCTAATTAATCCATGATTAGCCGATGTAATGCTACAGTAAACATGTGCTAATTATGGATTAATTAGGCTTTAAAAATTTGTCTCGCGAAATAGCACTCATTTATGCAATTAATTTTATTATTGGTCTATGTTTAATACTCTTAATTAGTACTTAAATACCCTTATTTATTTTTTTAAGTTCATGTCACATCGGATATACGGACATTAATTTGGAGTATTAAACATAGGCTAATTACAAAACTAATTACACAGCTAGAGGCTAATTTACGAGATGAACCTATTAAGCCTAATTAATCCATAATTAGCATATGTTTACTGTAGTATCACATAGGCTAATTATAGATTAATTAGGCTCAATAGATTCGTCTCGCGAATTAGTCCAGGGTTATGAAATGAGTTTTATTTTTAGTCTACGTTTAATACTCCAAATTAGTGTCCGCATATCCGATGTGACAGGGACTAAAAAAATAAATCCCTCTCTGCCCATAGAGTCGTAGTATGATTTAGATAAAAACTATCACCAGAAGAAAACAGCAGTCTTGATGACAGTTAGTAGCAGCAGCGCTTTTCTGCCGGTCTACTTGCAGACAAACAAGCTAGAGGAATTTTTTTTTATTTTTTATTTTATTTATTAATATATTTTTTAAAAAATAATTTTCTATTTTAAAAATTTACAAATCTAGTCGCCCATTGCCTTTTCAGAGGGTGATTTTTCTGACGTGGCAGACGGTCGTTGGCTCTCGCCTAACGACCGGCCAACGGGAAAGGGGCATTTTTACAGACGGCCCCCTTCCGTCCTCCCAAAAAATGATTTTTCATTGTGCGGGGGCCGCCTGTAAAAGAGTTGAGAGAGCAGCTTCGTTTTTTTGCAGATGGCCCTCTTACCGCCCTTTCAGAGAGCGATTTTACACTGTGCGGGGGCCGCACAATTCAAAAAGCCCTTCGTGAGGGCAGCAAGGGGGCCGCCTGCAAAAAAATCATGCCATCCTTTAAGTAGGCAGCCCCCGCACAATGTAAAATCGTCATCTGGGAGAGCGACAAGGGGGCCGCCTGCAAAAATGTCAGGCCGCCCTCCCAGCCATTTTGTAGGCGGCCCCTTACAGTGAAAAATCGCTCTCTGGGAGAGCGGCAAGGGGGCCGTCTGTAAATTTTTCTTTCTCTGTTGGCCGGCCGTTAGGCGAGGGCCAACGACCGTCTGCCACGTCAAAAAAATCGTCCCTGTCGCCCTCCCAAAGAGCGATGGGCGAGTAGATTTGTAAATTTTTTAAATAGAAATTTTTTAAAAATATATTCTAATAAATAAAATTAAAAATAAAAAATCCAAACTGGAGGATATGCTCCTTGGCGCAAAATGAAACGAAGCCGGACCACAAATAGGCCCATAGATCAACGAGACCACCTGCGTAAATGGGCCGTGGCCCATGACCTCACTTATGGGCCTTACTAAAACTATCAACTTTCATGGCACCATTTAGGCCTTCACCAATAAGAAGCTGGAGTAAAGCCCAACTCAGTTTCTTCTTCTCTCTCACTTGTGAGCTGATAAGCCCGGCACTCTCTGATCAGGTCCAAGGTGTTAAGGAAAGGAAAAAATGCGCCTTTTTTTTTCTTTTTTTCTCCACCCCCGCGGATCAAGCCGGACTTTGAGCATGGGAGTGCGTGCCGAGTCGAGACGACCGCGATAATTGTAGCCGGGAGGCCCGGAAAAAAGCAGAGCAGATGATAATAATCTCATCTCATCTCATCTCGACCAAATGGTCAAAGCAGACATACTCCATGGAGAGAAAGCGCAAAGGAAGACGAAGGAAGCGGGGTAAAAAGAAGAAGAAGAAGAAGAAGAGCAGCCGTCCACGTGGTGGGGGCGGCATCCGGCCACGTCGGTCACTAGCTAGTGTCTCCTTTTCTCGTCTCTGCTTTTCTATTTTCTCTCTACTATACGAGCAATGCAATATATTGTGAATAGTTCATTGGACAAAATCCATCACTTATCAGAGAGGACTTCTCGAATGACAGTACTATCATGCACTGGAGTAAGGCAGGTTGACAGTACTCCAGAACAGTGCTCCGTTTTATGAACATCAGATCGACTTTATTAGTTGTCGGGTTCATCGGCTCATGAGAGTCTTTATGGCGCATCAGAGATCCCCCTGTTGAGTAATCGTGACGCCTAACCGTAAAAGCGTTGTTTGCACGGCGTACTTCACTGCGTAAATTGATCGAGGTCACCATTAATTCCAAAGATGCTCACTGTAATTTCGTCAACTGATTGGAGAAAACGAGCACCCTTCTCAGCTGCTCGCCAGCTGTGCAAACGCTCCTAAACTTTATGATTCTTCAGCCGTGCATGCAGAGTTGTTAAACGTTGTTCTGCACTTTGCTGTAACTGCATGTTGTACGCGGCATGATTAGAGTAGGAATTAGAGATGTTTTTTTGTCAACACCGTGAGTAATTGTATTCTGTGACCTGTTCTACTTCGTCCGGATAATTTCATGTGCAAAAATCAGTATTCCAACCTACTTACTCCTCCTTTGGCTTTGTCACTATTCATTGTGGTAAGTTGAAGTTACGAACTACAAGATGAACACGAGATAAACCAAACAATCCAGTAGCAAATGAGTCAGAAATTTACCAATACACAGATTAGAGGTAGATCAACCAATTAACCACTAGATTCGAGAACCTTGTGCCGTTGTCTCTCTTCAGACCTGAGGTCGTCAAGATGCATGGATGCATGCATGAATACACTTCAGCAGCACATATATGCTCCTCCGACCCCTCCATTTGCCATTTGCCATGTTCTTCTATGAAACCGACGTATCACCGACTAGGCCCTGTTAGTTTGCTCTAAAGAGAGTATAAATTTTTTGGATATTCGTGACACGCTTTTCAAACTGCTAAACGATGCGTTTCGTGCAAAATTTTTTTTTATAAAAAGTTATTTATAAATATGAGATAAATCCATTTTTCAAGTTTGAAATAATTAAAACTAAATTAATTACACGTTAATGTCATCTCGTTTTACGTGAAACACTTAATCTTTATCTTTATCTTCGTCCTCAGAAGATTCAAACACCACCTAAGCCACTGCAAGTTATTGTGATCCTCATCAGTTGGGAACTTTTTTTTTCGCACGAAAAACAAAATGACTCATTAAATTATAATTAATTAAATATTAGCTTAACAAAATATGAAAAATAATTAATATGATTTTTTATAACTATTTTTTATAGATTTTTTTAAAAAATATATTGTTTAATAGTTTGAAAAATGTACGTACGAGAAACAGAAGTTGAGGTTAGAAACATAAAGAAAAATATTCAGCCTACTAAATACTAGGACCTTTCACCTATACAAAAGCATTTTATAGCTTTTTTTAAAGGGAAGTCGAGATGCATGACGACAAATGAAAGCATGCAAGAGCATCCGCTGCTGTCTAAATTCAGCCCGTGTGATGAGACTCGCTTGTCCGTAGCTGCATGCAATTGTAGCAGGCTAGCAGTTACACTGCCACGTACCGTACTGTACTGCTACTTCTACTCAAAGATCTTGAAGAGAGCTCACGATTATAGAAGCAGTTGTTAAATAATTAGCCTATAAAAAACTAAAATAACTGGGTTTTTAGCTTCTGACTTTCAATTTATGTTCTGAATTCTATATTTTCTGCTCCTACTATTCTTAAATCTAGAAGAAAATTTAAATTATTAGAAGAGTTAGAGATTTTTAAAGAAGCTGTAACTATGGAAAAGATCTTGAACAGGGCAAAAATATCTCTGATAGCTCAAGGCATCAAGCCGGGGATGGCTCGAGGCAGTAGCAAAATTTAGCAATGGATAGGAGGAAGGTTTGGTCAGGCCGGAGACGCATCTGGGTCACATGCTGCAGGTGCATTGAAGAACGCTACAGTAACGGTCACCAACCTCCATAAATAAAAACCAAGCACAGCACTGCTCCTCACCCACCCCATCCACCGCCATCATCACCTCCAGTCCCCACACAACCATGGTGGTGTTTGCCGGAGAAAAGCAACAAAAAACGGATGGATCGAAATGCAAGGTTAATTACACCATTCTCTGTTGCACCCATCCATCGTCCATGCAATGCTCTCATCAACAATGATGCAATGCCATGCCGTCCGTGCCGTGCATGACAAAATTTGGAAGCTACGTCACGCATGTGATCGGTTACCGCCACCTACCTACCAATTCTCGACAACAAAAACAAACGCAAATGTATTACGTACCGGTCCTAATTTGGTCCGGATACCTACGAAATCACCCATCCATCCATCCATCCATCCCCAGGAGAGATATGGAAAATTGGAAGCTTACGTACGTTTCATCAAACAAAGCGGGCATGAACAGATTCGAATCGATTAAAATCGACTTTGCCGAGACATCAAAGACGAGACAGCAAGCACCGGAGAAGAGGAGAGTGGGGCCCATCGACAAGCAGAGAGCAGGACGGACAGGCTGGCATTTGTCCTCGCCTGCAGCTGCTTCCCCCCTTTCGTCTCTCCCAAAGCCCGCAGGGCCCCCACACACGCGCGCGCTTAATTACCCCCACTGATCACTCCCCCCTGATCTGGCTAATTAAGTTAAGCCATCGCTGCTAATCACTAGCTAAGCTAGCACTTGTTGGAGGTGAAGCCGACGGTGGCCTTGGCCGTGTCGAAGCTGACGCGCGTCCCCTGCTGCTGCACGTTCCCGATGATGGACACCGCCGCGTTCGTCGGCGCAAACGCCAGGCAGTACGTCCCTGCGCCGTCCACCGGGATCAGGTAGTTCTTCGCCGGCAGCCGCAGCTCGCCGCCGCCGGTGAACCGCAGCGACACCGCGGGCACCTCCACGCTCGTCCGGTCCGACAGGTCGTAGCACGTGTCGAACAGCGACACGCCGGAGGTGCGCGACAGCGACTGTGTGCCCCGGACGAACGCGTCGCGCAGCGCCGCGTACGCCGCTGACTGGAGCCGTGTCACCGCCGTGCCGGAGTCCACGATGACGCCGCCGGCGCCCGTGCTGTCCATGGCGAACGCCGAGGACGGGATGGAGAGGATCTGGCCACCCACGGAGATGCCCGAGAGGCCCACGTAGTAGAACGTGCTGGTTCGCGGGCTGCGGATCAGCGGCGCCGTCACCTCCGCGTCGGCGGCGTCGCCGAACTGGAGTGTTGACGACGAGGGGGAGTCGCGGTCGACGAGGCAGTAGGAGAAGGTGGTGGCGGAGATCTGGGAGGGGAAGGAGAGAGGCCCGCCGCCGAGGGCAAGCAGCCCAGCGGCGCCGACGAAGAGCCCCTCGTTGTCGTGGCCGCAGCCGATGGCGATGCTGGAGACCGGGGCGGAGTCGCCGAGCGTGAGCGTCTCGGTGGCGAAGTCGCCGACGGTGTAGGAGCCGTCGCCGTAGGCGACCTCGTAGAGGCAAGCGCCGGTGGAGTTGCGGCAGGCGGCGGCGTCGAGGTCGTGGCAGCGCGGGTTGTCGCAGGCGACGGAGGCGTAGGAGGTGGAGAGGGAGGGGTCGAACACCGGGTCGGACTGCTGGTAGCAGTCGGCGCACGGCTGGCATTGCACCCAGGTGACGTCGCTGCCGGTGTCGAGCACCATGTACAGCTGCCGCGCCGGGCTGCCGACGCCGACGCGGGAGAAGTACTCGCCGCTGCCGAGCCCCACCCCGGACACCACGGGGCCCTGTATCTCCGCCGCCGACGCCTCGAACGCCGTGACGTTGGCCGGCATCAGGTCGAACCTACTCACCCCGTCGGCCGCCATCGCCGCGCGGGCCGACACCGCCGCGGCGCGCGCCGAGTCGCGGCGGAGGCGAGCCAGCACGAGGGACCTGTAGCTCGTGTGCCGCCCCTGCTCCTCCGGCAAGAAGTCCCGGGAGTGGAGCCGCAGAGCCAGCCCTTCCTCATGCTCCCCGACAACCTCCGTGGACACGGCGGCTGACTGGTGCAGCGACACCGCCTCCGTGGACACCGCGGCCCGCGCCCGGGACAGCGACGCGGCGACGTCGAGCGTCTCGGTGGCGAGCGGCGGCGAGCCGTGGCGGCGGGAGAGAACCGTCCGTGGCGAGACGGCGAGGAGGAAGAGGAGGAGAAGCGGGAGGAGGATGGGAGGCTGCATTGCTGCTGCTGGTTGGAGTGAGGAGCGGAGAGTGAAGGGGAATTTAAGGGAGACGAGACCAAGTGGCAGTGGTCAAGGACTCAAGGCGAGTGAATGAAAGAATCACGTCATTCGTCCGCAGCTGCTCGATGAAATCCACGAATTCATCCATCCATGGCGACAGGTTAAAAAAAAAACCTAACCAAACCTAACAAACCGAGCAACCCCAATCTGTACAGTACGATTGATGTGCATCCTTAACTAAATCGAATCACCATTGTTAACACATGTAAGCATCGACGAGGTGAAGGGGATTAAGGAATCATGTGAGCAATTGAAAAATGTGTGGCGCCAGATGTGTTGCGAAACTAACTAACGACGCATTTTATCATTATCATCAGTCAATCACGGATGCTTCGTTACACAGTTATCAGTAGCAGTATAACTATCGCGAGCTATAGTTGATAAAAGACAAACGCCACCTACGTGCTAACATGCATGTGTTGATTTGGGGGTCACCTACGCACATTTCCTTAAGCACTCACACGGTCCTCGTCTTTTGCTACTACCACTATATATAAAACTTGAAAAGACTGTTTGCTCATCAAGCTTTGATCTTGCATTAGTGACATCTGCAGATCGAGCCAAGTAACCAATCTGATTCATGGCCCATGCAATGAAACAAACCGTTTCTTCTTGTACTTAGGCTTTGTTCGGCAGACTGATCTCCTAACGCGCACAGTAAACACGGAAAACGGAGCGATCATTAGCGCGTGATTAATTAAGTATTAGCTAAAATTTTTTTCAAAAATGGATTAATTTGATTTTTTAAGCAACTTTTGTATAGAAACTTTTTGCAAAAAAGTTCACCGTGTAGTAGTTTGAAAAGCGTGCGCGGGAGGAAAAACACTGTGCGGCACTGTGCGCGTTCCGAACGCCAGCTGCCGAACAGACCCTTATACACAGATGAACTCCACAATTACAAGTAACCATTTTGCTCTCCTGTCTTCTACACCCCCATTTAAAACAAAGTAAATCTTGCCTATCAATATGAAAATATACATATTCAGATTATAGTTGGGATTTAAATTTTTTTAAATAGATGTAGTATATGTTTTAGGACGGGACATCATATTAAATTTGTTTTTTATGAAACGAAAAAACCTGCAGCAGCATATTCGGAACAGGTTTGACTAGCCAGTTTGTAAGTATCACTAGGCATGCATAAACGAGGTAAGAGAATATATCTGGAGTTGAGCCTGCCTGCTTCACTCCAACAGCAGCGGAAGAAGAATAGAACGGCAGATCGATCATGCAAATGAGCATATCGACACGTCACACTCTTTGTCGAAAACTCTCTTGCCTAACAGCACGTATAGTAATTAGCGGAGCAGTAGTACCGTGGCACGACGAGACGTACAGTAAACAAATGTAAGCATGTGCTGTAATAAATTATGCGACAGGAGCTAGACCGTAAAAGCCCTACAATAAGACTATAAACCAGTTATAAATATATATGAAAAATATAAAATAGAAGAAAAAATAAACTATAAATTTGTAGTCAGCTATAACATGAACTTCAAAACATTGTGTGTGTTGAGAGATACGACCAAGTATTAATATGTAGTATTTATACGTAACTATTTATACGTAACTATTATATGAGATTAGATGATGTGTCAATTTTTGAAACCAACTAAGTTGGCTATACTGCTCTAACCCACACACGGATGGAGTACTAAAGTTGGTTAACTATTTGACCTTGGTAACAACTCTCTTTGATTGACTCCAAATACAAAACCTTTTCAGATTTAATACATATTGTTTCCGTCTATATTTAGGGATTGCTATTATGATTTTCTAATAATAAATACTAAATCTAATATATATAAATATTAGGACTGGTATATATAAATCTGTCACGTCGCATTGGTATTTCATACGTGCCAATAGTATCCATCAGTGACAAGGTTTTCTTGCTGGCCACCTCAAGATTGCACAAAAAAGGAATGATAACTTTAATGACAACCCCTTGAAGAACGTGATAAACAGTGACTGGCAGGCATCGTTCTTGATCGTTTGCCACCCACCGCTGGCACCCGTTGATGACGATATGTCACGGCCAATTTTGTCGAGAGGAGTGTGCCACCTCCACATTACTCCTCTTTCACCTCGTGCCTACGCAGCAACACGTATAACGAGTCATCGAACATGAATGCCTCGACACTATCATGTACCTCGATGACGCCTCGCCACAAGTAGTCGTCTAGGACGAGCGCAAAGAAGCGGCCAACGTCCATGCCGCCGCCTCACTCCCCCATAATTGAATAGATGAGCCTCTCCTCGTTACAAGGACAGCAGAAAAACCAGGGATGCTGTGATGTTGTTGAGGATGGCGCAGTCAACGACAACGTGCATTCGGATTCGTCGTAGAGGCGATAACGCGCTCGGACACATGGATAGGCTCCCGTCCCCTAACATTTTGTTATATTCATACAATATTTGAAAATACAAGTTATTTAATTAGCTGGCTTTAAGAAACGATTTACGAATTATATATTTGTACTATACTTAACCCAATTCAGAATTTTAGACGCGAATTGATTTAGGGGCTTCTTCATCGTTCTGTTCTTTCTAAGCTTATTTTCCGTTACTTCAGTCACTTACTCGCCTATTACCTTCTGCTTAAGTCGCAGATGTAAAATGCCCACAAAAACAAAAACCGGGAGGACCACCGCGCACAGGGAAGGGAAGGAAGGAGAAGGCTTCAATGGCAGCATCTGCAATCTGCATGCGACTATACCCCTCTCGATCTGCGGAGGGAACAATGAAAGCCGCCGATTTAGGAGGAAATTCAGACATGGATCATGGATGGTGGAGACGTCTGGTCTCCGGTGTTTCTTTCACCCACTGACCCACCTAGCCTGTTTATTGCTTGTCCATCTATATCGCCATGTCTATCAATTTTGCCATGCTACTGTACTAATGTACTGTTTTCTTCTACTCCCTCGTCGATATATAAGACATGTTCAATGATAAAAATTAATATGGTCTTTTAGACAATACAAAATTATTTAAAGATCGTGTCCTTACAATAGTTAAGACGACGAAAGATCTAACCATTAACTCAAAAAAATATTCCTTTTATTACTACTTTTTCAATTTTTATACCCTCATGCAATTATGTTAGTTGTTATTGAGCTGCTATTATCCATAGCAATGATGTTTTGTCATTCCTCTTTCTCTTTCTTCCATGTCACCAAATATTCTCAATTAACAACACTAAGAGATTACTATTAACAACTATTTGTATGGGCCGTAAGCACAGTTAAGACCCCGCTCTAACTTTTACGAGCAAGCTTTTTAAACCGCTAAATGATGTGATTTTTGAAAAAAATTATATGAAAGTCTTTTAGAAAATTTAAACAAATAGACTTTTAAGATTGTAATAGTTAATATTAAATTAATCATTCATTAATTACAAAACTTTCTCCTTAAGCCATATGTTGATCGGCCCAAACCCCAACGTAGAACGGGGCCTAAAACATTGACATAAGACTCTATATGTTACTTTAAATAATAATATCTGTATAAAATAAAAATAATTGTATACTATCACAGTTTGTTTCACGATAAATCTAGGAACATCATTCTTACTCTGTCAATCTTTACGAGTAAGTTTTGGCTATTAACATTTAAAGTCAAAAAGGTTTAACTTTGTAGAGATAGGGAGTGTGTTCTAAAACCTGCTTGCTGGTTGCCCGAGTACTTGGCATATGGGGCACTGCTAGTATAAGTAGGAGTACCTAACAGGCAAGCAGCTACCTTGCCATCATGTGTGCTTGGTCTTTGTGGAACACAACAGATGATGCATCATGTCGTGGTGGTATCCTTTTTCTCTGTGGCATCTCTGTTTCAGTGTGACTAGCTGTTGTTCGTCCTGTAATCTCCCACAGCTACCATATGTAGAAAAATCCAGGGCCATCCATTCCATCCACAGGGATGGGCCAAGCTGCCAAATATAGTGGGCTCTCCAAACAGGCCTAAATCCACTAACAGCTCTGTAATAAGTGTGCTAATACAGCTTACCATGAGAGTATTATAACAGGCCTAAATCCTAAGTAAAGAAAGAACATTTTCTTCTTTATGAAAAGAGTAAATTTACAAAACTACAGGTAATTTTGTTAAATTATTGCAAAACTACATATATAAGATGATTTATCACAAAACTACAAATTTAACAATAAATTTATCACAAAACTACATATTTAAGATTAAGTATCACAGAAACTACATATTTAATAATAAAATTATCACAAAACTATAGATTTTGGGGTTTATATCCTTAGTACTAGTGTCATGTTTGAGTTAGAAATGTTTAAGTTTTATGATCAAATTGATATAAAACTTATAGTTTTGTGATAACTTTGATATTAAATCTGTAGTTTTATAATATTTTACTTTAAATCTGTAGTTCTGTGATAAATGTAGTGTTAAATTTGTAGCTTTATGATCGTTATGTTAAATCTGTAGTTCTGTGATAAATGTAGTGTTAAATTTGTAGTTTTGTGATCGTTGTGTTAAATCTGTAGTTCTGTGATAATTTAACTAAAATACTCGTAGTTTTGTGAAATTTACTCTTATGAGAATATTATATAGCTACTCCACTGCAGCGCCCACTGAATGAATATACAGAATAGCTTTTGTGTCATGGTAATAAATTTCAAAGGTACTATAATCTCTTTACCACATACTACGGTAGTAGTACTCTTTAAGCTAAACGCAAGAAAGTTAATTACACCCACATGTCACATACGGAAATTAATTAATCGGCAACAACCAGTCCGGACAAGAATCTTACAAGCGAAGTGCTCAAGAAAGTGTAAAGCATATATAGATGCACTTGCACAGCACAACGCAAATAGGCCAATATATATAGATATATAGCAACCATCATGTGCGTTAAAAATTCTTTTCGTTTTGGGCCTTTTTCTCATAAATGGTTACTGACCTCTGGCAAGCGTCATGAACAAATACTATTCATTGCTTGTGAATTTCGTGTGCTCCAAACAAGATCTAGCTAGGCTAGCTTCTCATCGTCTACTAGTTACCTTATCAATAAAATTTAAATTTTAAAACTTAATTTTAAAGTTGATTTTAAGATTTTTATCATAGTTTACTTTTTAGCGTTGGCTTTTAAATTGTCGAATACATAGATACAAAATTTTCACTCATAATTTATTTTTAGTTATTGCTTTGTTTATTTTCCACATATCTTGAAACTTGGTATGTTTGTATAACAACATATCCCTGCGTATGATGATTTTTTTAATGGATTTGCCACCTTTTAGTTTCTTGAACCTCATGTTGCAACATTTTAGCGACAGTTTTGTTTAGAAAATGGATTAAAAACCCGGTATATCCAACATGGAAGCACACAGACCGATTTTAGCGACAGATATATCTTAACAATGCTATAAATCGTCCCTCTTGCATGGTTCCACATCTTTCAAGGTGGTGATATGCTGTTTATCATTTATACTAGTACGTACAGATCATTGATATGGCCTGAAGTCTTTCAATATTGGACCATCGATCGTTACTCCGTTAGAATGTTTTAGTTAGGTGATACTACTTATATGCGTATCCACAAAGTGCTCTTTATGCATAAACAAAAATAAATTCGAGAATAAATGCAAGAGCGTGCGTTTCTTTTCTAGGTGGATGGATCATGCATAGTTAACACAATCAAAACTTGTACTTCAATTCGAAGAATAAGAAGTTATTTAATAAACAACTAGAAAAGTGTTAAAACTATAAATTTAATGAAGCCAGCACCTCTTTTTAGAATATTACAACCTTTTTCTCTTTCCCCCCTTGGGTGATCTGAACTGATCTCTACACAATATTCCATCCAATGCAGCCACCACTTAATACGTGAAAATAACCAGAGTAATTCTGTATCATCATGACTGAATTTCAGTGGCACGATTTCATCTCTCAACGAGAGATCTCATTATTCTTGGAAGATCTACGCGCAAGCTCTCGTATAAGTCATAATAATTAAACTATAGAAGCATCTACAATAATTACAAGACTTTCGGTGGACAATCACCTTCTCCATAGATTTAGATCCATTTTCAGTGCATATCCAATCCTTGTTGGCATCCTACGGTTTGCTACTAATCCATATGTTGTTCCTCCCTTTCTGCCTAAAGAATGTACTCCTGCCGACCTTTAGTTTCTTCTTGTTTAAAAGAGCAACCTCAATCATTTCAACCATAGTGACTCAGTGAGCAGATTCCAAGCTTGTGGGGGAATAAAGGTGCAAGCCGCAGCTAGCTAGGATTGGTCATTATCTACTTGTTCTGTTTGAAAGTTCTGAAGATAAAGATAAAAATGAAGATAAAGTGTTTCACGTAAAACAAGGTGATAATAACGTATGATTAATTGAGTTTTAATTATTACAAACTTGAAAAATGGATTAATCTAACATTTTAGAGCAACTTTCATATTAAAAATTTTCGCACAAAACGCACCGTTTGGAAGTTTGAAAAACGTGCCACAAAAATTTATTTTTTATCTGTACTGGTATAGCAGAAACGAACGCAGCCAGTTGTTCTTGTATAATAGATAAATTTATGCCCTCGTGGCAGATCATGCGCGGTTTCTTTTCTATTTTCTTCGTCCGGCAGCTAGATTTGACGTCATTTTAGTTGTTTTTCTTGGATGTTAATTACGTCATTTTTAGGTTGAATGCCGGTAAAAATTGTTTTGCTGCAATTGAGGTTTGAAAAGAATAAGGAAAAGATGACAGACAGGACCTAATTGCATTGACCCCCCTGTCATGCCCATCAAAGAAGATAACCTTGAACTCACTCAGCTATGCCACTTACTGGTCTGGTCAATGGTCAAACAGTCCTCCAAAAAAAACACGGTCAAATTAGCTATCAAAATGTAGACATCTTAAGTATTTGGGACAAATTCGTTTCTACCCCTATTTTAATGTTAAATATTGATTTTACCCTCGTTTTTTAGGATTTTCATTTTTTTCCCTTTTTTTGAAACGAAGGAGACGTTTACCTCTGTTTTTGACATAAGTTAGTGGATCTTGAATTGTTGAGCTAAAAAAAAGGGAATACTAATTTTGTATTTTTTTAACTGACCTTTGCACCCGTAGTGAAAGAAGAAAGAAGGGGAGCCAGGCTCCGACGTCATTTCCCCATTTCCAACCTCAATTTTCTCCAACCCTAGGGGACCCACGCGACGGCGGCGACGGCCTAGCAGGCGGCAGCTAGCAGCCAGGAGCCCCCTTCCCTCCTTCCCCGGCGAGACAGTAGAGAGTAGCAGATGTGGCAGCAGCTTCGCCGGCGGGCGAAGCAAGCGGCCACGACGACAACCTCATGCTGAGAAGAGGCGATGGTGGCAGCTACTCAACTAGGCGACAACGGCGGCGGCTCCGCGTGGAGAGGAGGCGACGGCGGCGACAGCTCGACGACGGAAGGAGGCGACGGCGGCGGCTACTCTGCCAGGCGATGGGGAGGGAACGCCGATGGCGGTTCAGCACGGTGAGGACGAGACAGCGGCGGGGAGGCAACGAGGACGGCGGCTTGATGCAAGGAGGAGGCGACGGCGGCGCCTACTCTGCCAGGCGGCGGAGAGGCAACGACGGTGGTGGCTCAGCGCGATGAGGATGCGGCAGGGAGGCAATGACGATGGTGGCTTGGTGCCGTGAGGAAGCGATGGCGGTTGGACCAAGCGGTGGGAAGGAGGCGGTGACGACGGCTGGACTAGGCGGTGGGAACGAGACAACGACTATGGTGACTGGCTGCAGGATTGGATTTGGATGCGGCACAAAAATTTGGTTGATATTTCTGTGAAAGTTGTCATATTTGTTAAAGTTCATCAACATTACAAGTTGTATAGAAAAATAAGAACAAATACACAATTGATTAAAAAAATAGGGGCAAATGTGCAATAGCACGTAAGGGTATGAATATCTTTTCTTTAAAGATTTAATACCGTCAACATGTCCATCCAAAATAGGGACAAAATTTGGTTTCGTTTAAAAAAACAAGGACAAAACAAAACCCTAAAAAACAAAAACAAAATTAATATTGAACATTAAAACAAGAATAAAAACAAAATTGTCCCTATTTCGGCATCCTGACTTGGGAAAGTTTGGAGTCTATTAGTGTCTCCCCTCAACTTTAGGAAACAGACAATAACATTTCCCGAGGAACAGAAGAAGAAAAAAATATGAAAAAAATGATCATCCGGTACACACACTGTCCAGTCTGAGCATTATCAGGCATTCAGGCCTCACTCGATTCCTTGGAAATGCGGATTACCGAGTTTTGCCTACCTATTTAACACGAGTACTCATATTTATGGCTAATTATTCTTTCAGTGGTAGATGACGTACCCGTCGATAGTGAGGCGTCCGTGGTGACTTCGTCAATCTCAAAATATGTCAGCCCAGTTGTCGGTGACATGGGACCGGGGGTGTCGAGACCAAAGGGAAGGGCGGCCACAGTGATCCACGTGGCCCATTCCCCCGGAGGGGTCGGGCCCGAGGGTGACGTAGCGGCTGCCCTCCCGGTCTCCACCCGGGGTCGGGCCGCTCCCGAATCTGCCCCGAGGGCTGGGGCGCCCCGACCCTCTGTTGTTTTGGTGCCACGCGTGCAGGTTAGGTGAGCGTGACAGAGCTCACCTAACCGCATTTATGGCGGTTCAGACGAGCGCACTACGCCGCATTTAATGCGGCGTGGCGCATGCCTATCCGGTCCGTGACCGGTCACAACGGGTGACCGATCACAGATCGGTCAGATCGTGGGTTAGGTGACACCAGGCGGCCTGCGGCACGCCTCGCCCCGTCCCGTCAGAATGATGAGAGCCCTCTGTCTCTCGTCTCTCAGCCGGAGCTGGCGTGCCAACTCCCGGAGTTGGTATGTCAGTCCCGGTCAGATGCATTCCAGATTCCGGCGCAGGCGAGACGAGAAAGTCGCTTGCCATTTAATGAAGGTTGAAACGGGCGTCCCCTAGAGGGGCCGGCTGGCTGAGCAGAG
Organism: Oryza officinalis; assembly: GCA_008326285.1. Taxonomy (NCBI): domain Eukaryota; kingdom Viridiplantae; phylum Streptophyta; class Magnoliopsida; order Poales; family Poaceae; genus Oryza; species Oryza officinalis. The sequence goes on along the minus strand of BDMV01000001.1, from coordinate 3,589,539 downwards.
GCGTGATGCGGCGTCTGTCAGAGGCTGCTTCCGGCAGTAGGATAGCCCTAATTGTAAAAGAATGTTTTCTTTCTTAGGCAGCTTGTGGCCCGTGTGGTAGCCCCTTGCCATATAAAAGGAGGCCCAGGCCTAGGAAAAGAAAAAAAAAGAAGAAAAAAGGAAAAAGGGAATCAGATTCTGGCTGACTCGCTCTGGAGGCTGAACTCTCTGGATCCTTTCACACACCCAGATCTACCAGAACACAGGAGTAGGGTGTTACGCTTCTTAGCGGCCCGAACCTGTCTAAATCGCCTGTGTCCACGCGTACTTTCTCGCTGAAATCCCTCAGATCAGGGGCGAAGAAGTTCACCTTGCGCCCCCGGTCGAACCGACAAAGGGGGACCTGCACGGTCCCCTGGTGAGGAGTTTCATGCTCCGTCATCTGGCGCGCCAGGTAGGGGGCGCGCGTGTTTTTTCTGAGCCCCCATCTCCTTCCGTGTGCGCCAAGCCTCGCCAGGTCAGCCCTATGGCCGAAGAGGCGGTGGCGTACAACCCTTCTTTGAGCGCCAGCGGTGATGGCGGGGAGCAGAACCCGCGTCATCGGGCTCGCACCCCGTCATCCCCCTCCCGCCGGAATCTTGGGAGGGGGAAGGCGCTTGAGGAGGTCGAGGGATCCGCGACCTCGCCGCTCGCAGGCGATGCAGGAGGACGGCGAGGCGGGGTGCGTCGTCGCCTTACCTACGGCGATGGCGGCACGCCCCAGGGCGCGCTTCAGGCTGCGGGCGCGCTCTTACATCACCCGCCCGTCGTCCCCGATCCAGAGACCCCAGCCCAGCGTTGGCTGGACGACGTGGCCAACTTGGTCATGACGGCGCAGCAGCGCCTAGGCACCGGCAGGCGGTCTTCCGCCACCGGGACCTCTGGCGCTGCCGCCACCGGCTCTATGTCGTCGAGACGGAGGGCACGGCGGACGACGGCTAACACACGCCGTTCGTCCGCGGTTCCCTCATCAACGCCTCCGACCCAAGAAGATATGCGTGGGGGGCCAGACGCCCGGCTCGATATCGAGCGCCGGTGCGACGCTCGTCGCGCCACCCATGCAACGGAAAGCGCCTCCTCTTTTGGAGCGCCGCTCCGTTCCGGTCACGGGGGCCGGCCCCCCGTGTCCCCGGTTGGTGGTGCTAGCTATCGAGCCTTCGTGGCGAGCCTTCAGAACATCCGTTGGCCCCCAAGGTTCTGGCCCACCATCACCGAAAAATATGATGGAAGCGTCAACCCCGCAGAGTTTCTCCAGATCTATACGACTGGGATAGAAGCCGCGGGGGGTGACGACAGGGTCATGGCGAATTTCTTTCCCATGGCCCTGAAGGGCCAGGTGCGGGGCTGGCTAATGAACTTGCCACCCGCGTCGGTCCACTCCTGGGAGGATTTGTGCCAGCAGTTCACTACGAACTTCCAGGGCACATATCCGCGCCCAGGCGAAGAGACGGACTTGCACGCGGTACAGCGGAGGGACGATGAGTCTCTCCGCTCGTACATCCAGCGATTCTGTCAAGTCCGCAATACCATACCATGCATCCCTGCACATGCGGTGATCTACGCATTCAGGAGAGGCGTGCGGCACAACCGCATGCTCGAGAAGATCGCCTCCAAGGAGCTCCAGACCACCGCGCAGCTTTTTGAGCTCGCGGACTACGTGGCTCGCAAGGAAGAAGCCTGGACCTGGAACTCCTCCGGCTCTGGAGCGGCGGCTCCGGCTGCCCCCGAGTCCGCCGCTCGCTCAGGGCGGCGGGATAGGAGGAGGAAAAAGAGGTCGGCTCGTTCCGACGACGAGGGTCACGTCCTCGCCGTCGAGGGCGTTTCGCGGGCCCCCCGAAAGGGGAGGCCCGCGGGCGACAAAAAGAAGGAGGCCGACGCTCCCGGCAGGGAGCGCCTGGCCGGCAGATGGTGCACCGTACACAACACCTCCCTCCATGACCTCGCAGATTGCCGCGCGGTCAAAAGTTTGGCCGAGCGGACGAGGAAGTGGGAGGAGGAGAGGAGGCAGGAGCGCCGTGAGGGCAAGGCCCCGACGGCTCCCACCGGCAACCGGCGAGGTGAGGCCAGGCAGAAGGCCCCCGCCGAGGACATCGACAATGGCGACGATGACCTGGGCTTTCAGGAGCCCGAGGCCACCGTCGCCACCGTTGATGGGGGAGTGTGCGCTCACGCTTCTCGCCGGAGCCTCAAGGCCATGAAGCGAGAGCTTCTGGCCGCAGCCCCTACCCATGAGGCGACGCGGCGAGCACATTGGTCGGAGGTCGCCCTCACCTTTGACCAGACCGACCACCCGCCATGCGTTGCCCGGGGAGGGCAGATCGCGATGGTGGTCTCCCCCACCGTCTGCAATGTGAAGTTGGGGCGCGTCTTGATAGACGGGGGCGCAGCCTCAACATCCTCTCCCCCGCGGCCTTTGATGCTATCAAGGCCCCGGGGATGGTGCTCTGGCCGTCCCAGCCGATCATCGGCATGACGCCGGGGCACACCTGGCCGCTGGGTCACATCGACCTCCCGGTCACCTTCGGTGGTCCCGCCAACTTCCGCACCGAGCGGGTGGACTTTGATGTGGCGGACCTCAGTCTGCCCTACAACGCGGTCCTGGGAAGGCCCGCGTTGGTAAAGTTCATGGTGGCTACCCACTACACCTATCTCCAGATGAACATGCCGGGCCCCAGTGGCCCCATCACCGTCCACGGCGACCTCAAAGTCGCGCTTGCTTGTATGGAGCAGCGCGCGGACCACCTCGCCGCGGTATCCAAGCCCGCGGGCGGCGACGAGAGGCTCAGCGCCTCCACCTCGCCCGCCCCGAGGCAGCGGATGGCCTCAGGCGACAAGGTCCCGATGAAGGAGGTCGCCCTGGGCGACAGCCCGTCCAAGACCACCCGGATCGGTGGTCTCTTGGACGACAAATAGGAAGACGCGCTCGTCTCCTTCCTGCGGGCAAACGCCAACGTCTTCGCCTGGAGACCGGCGGACATGCCCGGGGTCCCCAGGGAGGTGATTGAGCATCGTCTCGCCGTGCGGCCGGGCGCAAGGCCCGTCCGGCAGAAGGTGCGGCGGCAGGCCCCGGAACGCCAAGCTTTCATCCGCGAGGAGGTGGCGCGGCTTCTGGAGGCCGGATTCATCCGTGAGGTCATCCATCCGGAGTGGCTTGTGAACCCGGTCGTCGTCCCCAAGGCAAACGGCAAGCTTCGGATGTGCATCGACTACACCGACCTCAACAAGGCATGTCCTAAGGACCCTTATACCCTGCCACGCATAGATCAAATTGTCGACTCTACTGCGGGATGCGACCTTTTGTGCTTTCTAGATGCATACTCAGGTTATCATCAGATTCGCATGACTAGAGAGGATGAGGAAAAAACTGCATTCATTACCCCTGTAGGAACTTATTGTTGTACAACCATGCCCTTCGGGTTAAAGAACGCAGGTCCTACTTTTCAGCGTACTACTCGTATTTCTTTGGGTAGTCAGATAGGACGCAATGTTGAGGCCTATGTCGATGACTTGGTTGTGAAAACGCGCAACCAAGAGACCTTGCTTTCAGATTTAGCGAAGACTTTCGAAAGTCTCCGCTCCTCCCACATAAAGCTGAACCCCGAAAAGTATGTGTTCGGTGTGCCTGCGGGCAAGCTTCTCGGGTTCTTGATCTCTGCCCGAGGCATTGAGGCCAACTCCGAGAAGATACGAGCTATAGAGCGGATGCGCCCCCCCCCAGCAAGCTTAAGGACGTGCAATGCATCACCGGATGCATGGCTGCCTTAAGCCGATTCATATCGAGGCTGGGAGAGAAGGCGCTGCCCCTGTTTAAGCTCCTCAAACGCTCCGGGCCGTTTAGTTGGACGGAGGAGGCTGAGCGGGCCCTCACTCAGTTGAAGGCATACCTCAGTTCTCCCCTGATGCTGGTCGCCCCGGAGCTAGATGAGCCGTTGCTACTCTACTTGGCGACAACCCCGCAGGTAGTCAGCGCGGCGTTGGTTGTGGAGCGCGACGAGGACAGCCCTCGATCTACGTGCCCCCACCCTGTGTCGACTCGACCCGGGAGAGAGCAGGGAGGAGAGGCCCCCGAGCCGTACGGCGGCCTAAGGCCTCTGACGACCGGATGTGGCCCTCTGCCCGCTTGTCCGATGGCGCCGGACGCCCCCGACCCCCAGGAAGGCCCTCGGGCCACTGTGGGAAGGCCGCGCCCGCCGCCCTCCGACCCCGAGGTCGTTGGCACAGAAGCCGAGTGGGCCCGGCAAGGCCCCTCGGACGAAGAGCGCCCCGGGAACGGTGCCCTCAACGAAGAGGCCAGGCCCCGCCGAAAGGTGCAGCGGCCCGTCTACTTCATTAGTGAGGCGCTGCGGAACGCCAAGACCCGATACCCTCAGGCCCAGAAGATGCTCTACGCAATTCTGATGGCCTTGAGGAAGCTGCGCCATTATTTCCAGGCGCATCGGGTCACGGTGGTCACGTCCTACCCCCTCGGCCAAATCTTGCACAACCGAGAGGGCACTGGACGGGTGGTAAAATGGGCAATCGAACTCTCCGAGTTTGACTTGCGCTTTGAGCCATGCCATGCGATTAAGAGCCAGACCCTCGCCGACTTTGTGGTGGAGTGGACCCCGGCTCTCGAGCCCGTCTCCGCCCCCGAGGCCAACACGAGCCCCTCGCAGCTGCCTCACGCCGCCTACTGGGTGATGCAGTTCGACGGCTCCCTGGCCCTTCAGGGCGCCGGTGCAGGGGTCACCTTGACCTCGCCGAGCGGAGACGTCCTCAGATATCTGGTTCGCCTAGATTTTCGGGCAACCAACAATATGGCGGAGTACGAGGGACTCCTTGTGGGACTCAGAGTGGCGGCTGGAATGGGGATCCGCCGCCTCCTGGTTCTAGGTGACTCCCAGTTGGTCGTTAACCAGGTCTCCAAGGAGTACCGGTGCTCCGACCCGCAGATGGACGCCTAGGTCCGCAAGGTGTGGCGTATGGAGCGCCATTTCGACGGGATAGAACTTCGGCACGTGGCCAGGCGGGATAACGCGGTCGCCGACGAGCTCTAAAGGCTCGCTTCATCGCGAGCCCCGACCCCACCGGGCGCCTTTGAAGAAAGGCTTGCCCAGCCGTCGGCGCGACCCGACCCCCTAGGGGAGACGGACATGCCTGACCGGCCCCCGAGGCCCGTCGGAGTCCAGGCCTCGGGACCCGAGGGGGCCGACCCCGGCCCCCCAAGATTGATCGCTTGGATGGCTGAGATCCAGACGTTCCTCATAGATAAGACTCTACCCGAGGACCGCGAAGGGAGTGAACGCGTCCATCGCATCTCCAAGCGCTACGTGCTGGTGGAAGGGACCCTCTACCGGCGCGGGGCCAACGGAGTCCTCCTGAAGTGCATTCCTCGGGAACAAGGCGTCGAGCTTCTTGCCGATGTCCATGAAGGTGAGTGCGGGGCCCACTCTGCCTCGCGCACCTTGGTTGGAAAGGCCTTTCGCCAGGGTTTCTATTGGCCGATGGCGCTCCACGATGCAGTTGACCTGGTCCGACGATGCAGGGCGTGCTAGTTTCACGCCAAGCAAATGCATCAGCCGGCTCAGGCCCTGCAGAATATACCTCTTTCATGGCCGTTTGCTGTCTGGGGGCTGGACATCCTGGGTCCCTTCAGGAGGGCCCCGGGCAGGTTTGAGTATCTATATGTCGCAATCGACAAGTTCACTAAGTGGCCCAAGGCTTATCCGGTCATCAAGATCGACAAGCACTCGGCGCTAAAATTCATCAGGGGCATCACTGCTCGGTTCGGGGTACCTAACCGTATCATTACGGACAATGGTACCAGTTCACTAGTGAACTCTTCAGCGACTACTGCGAAGACATGGGCATTAAGCTCTGCTTCGCCTCACCCGCCCACCCCAGAAGCAATGGCCAGGTGGAGCGCGCCAATGCGGAAATCCTCAAGGGTCTCAAGACTAAGACCTTCAACATCCTCAAGAAGCATGGCAACTCGTGGATCGAGGAGCTGCCAGCGGTGCTCTGGGCGAACCGAACCACTCCAAGCCGAGCGACCGGGGAAACGCCTTTCTTCCTCGTCTACGGCGCGGAGGCGGTCCTCCCATCCGAGCTCACCCTGAGGTCCCCTCGGGCCACCATGTATTGCGAGGCCGATCAAGATCAACTTCGCCGAGACGACCTTGACTACCTGGAAGAGCGAAGGCGGCGCACGGCCCTCCAAGCTGCGCGCTACCAGCAGAGCCTGCGGCACTACCATCAGTGCCATGTCCGGGCCCGATCACTCTGCGTCGACGATCTCATCCTACGCCGCGTCCAAACGCGTGCTGGACTGAGCAAACTCTCACCAATGTGGGAGGGTCCATATCGAGTGATCGGTGTCCCTCGGCCGGGCTCGGTTCGATTGGCCACGGGCGACGACACAGAGCTGCCTAACCCGTGGAACATTGAGCATCTTCGCCGCTTCTACCCATAAGGGGGTCGGGTGTCGTACCTCGGGCTTGGGCCAACCCCGCGCCCCCCTCGGGCACGCAGGGTTGGCCGGGGGCTACCACATGCACATACTTGTTTAATTCGTTTTCCAGCATTTCAATAACAAGCATTTTTGATTTCCTAAGGACCGCGTCTGTGTTATCGTTTTCTTTTGAAAAGTCTTGACTTGAGTCAGTCTGCTCGTGCTCGACCTTGCCCTCGGTGGCCCGGGTCATCTAAAATCGCCAGACGGGGCCCAGAACTGAGCCGTGCCCCGGGGCGCGGTGAACCCCGGGAGGGAATCGGCAATGGCCCACAATCGGGTCCCCCTAACCCTCGATCACCGCGCTCCCGGCCTGGTCAGTCTCGACATGCGGATCTCCCCAGGCACTAGCTCCGACCCGCGCCGCTTGAGGCTGGGGCCCGGGCACGAGCCCTCGCTCAAGCCAAGACACAGAAGGATTGCGACACAGACCATCCTTATCTCATGCATATAGCAAATGTAACTGACTTAGAAATTAAAATCCTATTCGATTGCAGGTAAAACCAGTCTGTACAAGCATGGGCTCGAAGGCCTCAGAAGAAGAAGGAAAAATTATTAAGATCCGCGGGGGCCCAAGGGCTCACCCTGACGCGCCCGGGTCGCCGGCCTCGCCGTCGTTGTCGTCCGCGCCGTCGTCGCCGCCCTCCTCCTCGTCGAAGTCGAGGGCGAAAGCGAGCCAAGGGGCCGTCCCCTCGAAGCCGTGGACGATGTGGTCGGCGGCGTCCCGGACTTGTGAGCGCGCGCCGTCCTCGGTCCCAGGAGGGAACTCCTCCAGCGCCGTCCACGGGGAGAAGTCGGGGTCCCGGGCCTGGTAGCTCGCCAGCACGAGCTCCACCGCTCCCCGGGCGAGGTCCCTTGTGGAAGACTTGATCGTCTCCTCGAGCTCCTCAGGAAGCCTCTCAAGGGCCCCGGCCATCTCCGAGAGGCGCTGGGCGAGGCACCCCTGGTTGGCGGTGTACTTCGCGTACCGCCCGCCCCAGATGCCCGCCTGCCGGCCGGCACGGTTGAGGCGGGAGACGGCATCCCGAAGCATGCCGGGCCCCACCTCGTTCGCCAGCCGAAGGGCCTCGACCTCCCCGGCGGACGAGTCCAGGGCGCCCTGCAGCTCGGCGATGGTGTGCTCGGCGGCTACGAGGCGGGCGGCTAGATCGCCGTGGCCCGTGGCCGCCCCGTCGCTGTGCGCTTGCGCGTCCATCTCCTTCGCCCGCGCCTCGAGCTCAGAGGATTGCTGGTTCAGTGCGTCCCTCTCGGCGCGGGTGTTCTCCAGATTGCGGCGCGCCTGCTCCTCCCGCGCCGCCTCGCGGAGGAACAGGCTATCCGCCAGCCGCTACGCCGCGGCCTCGGCCTCCTCGAGGGATCGCCCCCGCTCGGCGAGCGCGTCTTTGCGGAGGTGGAGTGCGGACTCCTGCTCGGCGGAGGCAGCCTCGTGCGCCGCCAGCGTCGTCTCCCATGTGACGGCGGCAGCCTCGCGGTCCGCCAGCGCCGCCTCCTTCGCGTCCAGGGCGCGGGTGCGCTCCTCCAGCGCCTCCAGCTCCCGGGCGCGGAGGTCGAGGGCTTCGGCCCGCCGGCGCACGGCGGCCTCCTGCGCGAGCAAGCGCGAGGCCCGTCCCCCGAACGCGGTGAGCCGCTCCTCCAGCGCCATGGTGCNGTCGAGGGCTTCGACCCGCCGGCGCACGGCGGCCTCCTACGCGAGCAAGCGCGAGGCCCGCCCCCGAACGCGTTGAGCCGCTCCTCCAGCGCCAAGGTGCGGGCCTCAAGGGCCTCCTCGCGCTAGTGGGTCGTCGCCTCGATCTCCGCCGCCCGCCGCTCCCGGGCAGCGGCGGCGTCGAGAACTCCCCAGGCGGCGTCGAGCTTCCCCTCCAGCTCCGCCACCCGGCTCCCGTATTGGAGGCGGAGGTCGTCCCACGCCCCGTCGAGCACGGTGGTGGCGATGAGGGCATTCTCTCGCTCCTCCTCCACCTCCCTGGCGATCTCCGCCAGGCTCCTGCGACGAGCCTCGAGCTGTGAGGTGTGCAGGTGGTGCGCCTTACGGCCCGCCTCCACCATGGCCTCCATGGAGCGCCGCCCCTCCTCGACGTGCGCCCACGCCGCATCGATCTCCGCCCGCTCCGCCTGCATGGCCTCCATCTGGGTGCCCAGCCCGTCCAGCACCGTGTTGTTTGCTGTGGCCAGGGCCTGCAGAAGGGGCTCTACGCTCAGCGGGGCGGCGGAAGGAAGAGGGGAGGGCCACCTCGGTGGTGGTGTAGCGCGACTCGGCTCGTCGATCGGCGCGTTGGCCTCGGGGGCCTCTCCTGAAGCCGGCTCGTCCGGAGCGCCGCCCGGGGCATCGGGCCCCGGGTGCACCCTCTCGGCATCGTCGCGAGCAGCCTCGGGGGTGGCCTCCGCCTCGGGTGCGGTCGGGTCGGGGACCTGGGCGGCAGCCTCAGCCGCCCGTGCCTCGTGTGTGCGCGCCGCCTCTGCCTCCCGGGCAGCCTCCTCGGCCCGGCGGACCATGGCCTCCTCCCGAGCGGCCTCCCCGGCCTGGCGAACCCGGGCAGCCTCCTGGGCAGCCTCTTGGGCTTCCCAGAGACGGCCTGCAGCCTCCTGCAGGTCGGCCTCCCGCCTCCGGGCCTCCGCAGTCGCCGTCTCCCCGGCCTCGGCCTGGCCAGTCTTGGGGTGGCGCGTGGGGCGGGACGGGATCTCACTGAGGCAGAAGAAAAACAAGAAACAGAAAAAGGTAAGTAAAAACTTGCCTTGGGAGTTGGGAGTAAGAACGCGGTCGCTGCGGGTGAGGGATCGAACCGGCGGGGTGGCCGGCTGAACGACCACTTCGGGGGCGTGATGAGGCTCCCCCTGCACAGCTCGGTCTCCCCCATCTTGCGGAGCCGCTTCTTCTTCCGCTCCCCCTCGGGCTGGGGCATCGGTGCGGCGCCCTCCGGGCGCCTGCTGCTGACGCGCACTGCCCCGCCCCCTTAGGGAGGAGATGGAGGAGGGGTCGCCACCTGCTTCCTCTTCCCCTTGGCGTCAGCAGGGCGGCTGCCCCCTGGGCCCCCGCCGCGGGGCCCAGAAGCATGGCCCCCTCCGGGGGTAGATTGATCCCCTCTTCGGCTGCCACCCGCGCCATCATGGCCTCGGGGGGCCCGCTTCCCTGACGCCCTGACCACCTGCATCATGGCCAGGATGTTGGCGCGCTCCGGGTCGCAGCAAAGGGGGAGGATCCCTTGAGGGACGAGGGATGATTCCGGAGCTAAGGTTTAGCACCCGTTGGACCACCATCCTGAGATCCTCGGGGTCCCAGTCCCACTTGCGCCCCTGGTGGGTCCTCAGGAGGTCCTCAGTCCCGATGTACTCCCAGGCGCCCCGGGCGCGTCGCTGTAGCGGCGCGATCCGGCGGTGGAGGTAGTTGCCAAACACCATGGCCCCCGTAAGCCCCTGGGTTCACAGGCCCTCCAGGCGGTCCAGGACGGCGTCGTAGCCGTCCCCCAGATCCACCGTCGCCCGCCAGCTAGGCGCCTGCGCTGGGGGCTGGCTCGGGAGTCGGAGGCGCGCTTCGTCAGCGAGGGGGGTGCAGAACCAATCACTCTTCCAGTCGTCCCACTTCTTGCGAAGGACGCACGGGATGTAGCGGTTCAGCCCCTGCCCCCGCGGCTGGAAGTAGCAGCCATCGACCACCGTCGGCGGCGATACCGGCTGCACGGTGAAGAACCACCGAAACAGCCGAAGGGATGGGCGCACCCCGATGAACATCTCGCACAGGTGTGCGAAGATGGCCAGCGTCATCACCACGTTGGGGGTGAGGTGCACCATCTAGAAATCGTAGAACTCCAGAACATCCATAAAAAATGTCGAGAATGGCGGGATCAGGCCCACCATGGCGAAAGAAAGAAAGAAAACAGACCGCCCCGGGTAGTGCGGCGCCGGGCGTCCCTCGCCCAGCGTGACCACCTCCCGGCCGGTGGCAGATTCCGGCATGAACTGGCGTGGCAGCCCGGCCTGCCTCTCGCTGGTGATGCGAGAAGGCGGCAGCACGCTGCCGTCGAGCGGTGCGGAGCTCCGTACCATGGCGCTGGCGAAGGGGGAGCTTGAGGATGAGTGCGTGTGGTGAGAGTAGGGCGAGAGAAACGAAGAGCTAGAGCACGGATGGCAGAGGCAAGAAAAAAGTGGCAAGAGGAAGGAAGCGAATCCCTTCCTCGGCGCCTTTTATACCCTTGCCTATGCCGCGCTCGGCTCCTCGTTCCCCGCGCCCACTACCTTGCCCCCTCGTTTCTCGCGCCCACGCCTCCACTCACCCCACTCGCCCGTTTGCGGCGCACGCGGCAGTCGTGCGACCGCGGCGGTTGAGGAGGGGCAGATTGTGTGCGCATTAATCGCGCTCGGTTACCGCAAAAAGTGCCATCATCACATCCCCAGGCGAAACGGACCGACGTGTCCTGATCCGCGCGCTGCCTCGAGTAATGTTGCGGTTACGAAGAGACCGCTCATTAATGTCGGTCAGCATTCCACGCCGATAAGCGCGGCTCGCGACCGTAGGAGTCCTGCCCGCCTTTGGGGCCGGTCCCACCTGTCATCGGGCCCGAGGGGTGGCGTCAAGCTTGGGTGCCCCTCCTCGTTGTGGGGCCACCCGGGCGTAACGCCGGGGGCTACTGTCGGTGACATGGGACCGGGGGTGTCGAGACCAAAGGGAAGGGCGGCCACAGTGATCCACGTGGCCCGTTCCCCTGGAGGGGTCGGGCCCGAGGGTGACGTGGCGGCTTCCCTCCCGGTCTCCACCCGGGGTCGGGCCGCTCCCGAATCTGCCCCGAGGGCTGGGGCGCCCCGACCCCCTGTGGTTTTGGTGCCACGCGTGCAGGTTAGGTGAGTGTAGCAAAGCTCACCTAACCGCATTTATGGCGGTTCAGACGAGCGCACTACGCCGCATTTAATGCGGCATGGCGCATGCCTATCCGGTCCGTGACCGGTCACAACGGGTGACCGATCACAGATCGGTCAGATTGCGGGTTAGGTGGCACCAGGCGGCCTGCGACACGTCTCGCCCTGTCCCGTCAGAATGATGAGAGCCCTCTGTCTCTCGTCTCTCAGCAGAAGCTGGCGTGCCAACTCCCGAAGTTGGTATGTCAGTCCCGGTCAGATGCATTCCAGATTCCGGCGCAGGCGAGACGAGAAAGTCGCCTGCCATTTAATGAAGGTTGAAACGGGCATCCCCTGGAGGGGCCGGCTGGCTGAGCAGAGGCGTGCTGCGGCGTCTGTCAGAGGCTACTTCCGGCAGTAGGATAGCCCTAATTGTAAAAGAATGTTTTCTTTCTTAGGCAGCTCATGGCCCGTGTGGTAGCCCCTTGCCATATAAAAGGAGGCTCAGGCCTAGGAAAAGAAAAAAAAGAAGAAAAAAGGAAAAAGGGGATCAGACTCTGGCTGACTCGCTCTGGAGGCTGAACTCTCTGGATCCTTTCACACACCCAGATCTACCAGAACACAGGAGTAGGGTGTTACGCTTCTTAGCGGCCCGAACCTGTCTAAATCGCATGTGTTCGCGCGTACTTTCTCGCTGAAATCCCTCAGATCAGGGACGAAGAAATTCACCTTGCGCCCCCGGCCGAACCGGTAAAGGGGGACCTGCACGGTCCCCTGTGAGGAGTTTCACGCTCCGTTACCAGTCTTTCAAAGATGCTTATATGGATAGGGTGTGCATGCGTGTGTTCATAGGGATGAGTGTGCGTATGTTGTGAGCGTCTATGTTTGTACTGTGTTTCTAAAAAAACATACACTAGGTTATAGCCACTACACCATATAAAATGAGACAAAAGACTTTTGGCTATCAATTCAAAGATGTACACATCATTGCGTACGATATCTTGCTTCTCTAATGATAGCATTGAATACCAAGTGTGTAGCCAGGTAGTAGATATGAAGATAACCCGTACAAACTTAGCATTTTTTTATTGTAAAATCTTTATTATTTCAGCAACACTAAATTTACCAATATAGTTGCTGGCTCCAAGTAAAACCAGTTCATTTTTTTTATCTTGGCACCCCATTAGCTGATTTTTAAATATACAAGAATACAAATACTGAAAGAAAAACAACACATCGCTAAACAAATCGGGCTATAGATGTTGAATTATCAATTGCACATTTCAATTTCTTTTCGTGACGCTAACAAAACTATCTCTTTTTAAGAACCATATAAATACTTTGATTTTTAGTAACACTTTTATCTCCCATAAGATTCTATTGAGGATACCAACATTAGAATTCACGATTGCATTATACATAGAGTGAAAAAACTGATCATTGTTATGCAGTGGCCAAATGAAGCAATATTTTTTATTTAATAGTGTTAACGGCATACCAAACCATCCCACCTGAATAACTTCTATTCCCTCCGTTATTTAGCAAAGATCAATGTAAAAAGGAAATATTCCCTTTCAGTCACCTCATTGATCAAATTTTAAATATTGATTTGCTTAGATTTCCCTCCGTTGTAAAACACAAGCACTTACAGGATGTTTAGCAAATACTCCTATAAGTTTAAGAGAAAAGATTCATTTCTAGTCATCTCGATCAGGGGTTATTTTTTGAATTTTTAAATGCTTAATTCTCTTCTTAAGCATCTGATTGGCTGAAATGTATGGAATTTCGTGCATTAAATTAGTGCCCGAGAAATATTTACGTTGCTGTATAAATTTTGAATCCTATGAATGCTCAAATTTTGAAACGAAGGGAGTACTTATATTGTGTACAAGATTTAAATCCTACGAACGCATATTGGGAAAAAAAAAGGTACACGATCGAGCAAATTGGCGCGACACGGCAGGATTTCGCCGGTGCCAAACTTGTACGCAGGCCGGCGAAGTGGCGAACCAGTAGCGACTAGCGACGAGCCGCGACGACTATGGACGCGGTTTGGAAGCGAGTCCCTGGCGGTCAAGCGTCAGATCGGTGATCGCGACGAGACATCACCACCACCACCGTCCCTCCCGCTGATACACCGTCCCCCCCAACCCCAAGTTGGCAGTCGCTCGCTTGCCTGACCTGTCTGCCGCGCGGCAAATATTCCACTGCACACCCGCGACGCACATGTACACTCCCGCGCGAGAGCTCGGTTAACCGTGTGTGAACCACCAAACTCCTTTCCCTTTGCTCCGCTAATGCGTCCACTGCGAGCGGCCTCGATCCATCGCTCGAGAGGGCAGCTATATATACCAAGCTCCGCGAGCCGGCGTCACCAAAACCAACAAGTATCAAATATCAATAGCTAGATCGATCGTCCCCTTCTAGGCTAGCTAGCTGCCATACGAGCATGTGCTTCCCGTTCTTGTGCTGCTTTGGCGACAAGAACGACGACTACGGCGAAAAAAGCGAACCCTACTACCATCGCCCGCTCTCAACCACGTCCAGCGGCAACAGCTTGCAAGGTGACACCACGCCGCCGGCCGCCGCCGTACCCGCCGCACCGACCGACGAGCCGGCGAAGCCTCTCGCCGCTGGGAGGAGCAACAACAAGGTCGCTCATCACGCTTAGGCACCGCGCGCCAATACACAATCGCTGCTCCTGCGATCTTGATTATTCACGTATTACTATTAGCTAGGATCCTATGCGCTTGAGCATTTACATGGTAGCACCTGGATTAGCTTCGCCTGCTTCAGTTATAGTCAGATTTTAGAGAGTTTGCTATAGGCTTTGGCAGTTCGTTTAAATCAGCTGCCTTTTTTCTTCTGTTCGTTCTTCCATCTGATGAAAATGGAAAGCGACTGGAATTATATTAGCTGCCGTTTTGTTTTGTTGGTCCTCCCATCTGCTGAATATGGAAGGTACCTGGGAGCAGAGTTCATCAGTCATGTACTCCACACAAGGTCCAGGCAACTTTTGTTCGCAGGTCTTTGTTAGTTTTGTTGGCTTTTGTGTAGTTGCTTGCTTGTGCTTGTAGGCCTGTAGCTTCCTTCTTCTTGTACTGTGATATAATCGAAGTGGATCTTGTGTACATTCAGTCACAATTTCAGCTTTTGCTATTTGGAATTGTGGATCTTTTCTTCAGTCACTTTTAATTACTTTACGGCAAGTGCGAAATGCATGCTCGCACAGTCTCGTTGACAGCAACCATACAACAGATAACACTGTGAATTCCTGTTTAAACTCCGATGAATTCTCACTCTCTCGTCGTTGTCGAAAACGTTGATCGGAAGAGCATCGAGGAAGCTGTTTGTTGACAGCGCTTAAAGGCCATGAAAATTGCAAGGATTAATTCAGCCTAACTTAATTGCATCCACCTGAAGTAGCATCCTACGCACACAACAAAATGAATGTCCTGCGTCTGGCTGCTCAATGTTTTGACGTCATTTTTTCCATTTTTCTTGCATGTCGATTACGTCATATTTCACCAGGATGCCATGCCAGTACAGTACAATGGTTATAATTGAGGCTTAAAAATAATCGAGATAGGAATGGCAAGGACCTAATTGCATTGACCCTTTCCTTTCCCTGTCCATCCTTGATACTCGTCAGTGGTCAAATAGTCTTCCCTGAAAAAAAACACGGTCAAATGAGCTATCAAAGTGTAGAAATTTGAAGTATTTCTGCCTCATGACTTGGGAGTCTATTAGTGTGTCCCCTTAACTTTGAGGGAAAAGACAATATTCCCCGGCCATTAGAGAGAAACAGCTGGTACACACACTATCCTGTCAGTCAAGCCTTATCTGGCCTTATCGATCTCTCTGCAGAAAGCTAGTATCCGCATCATTTGCTTATGAACCGCCCTTTCAAATTTTAAAATTTCAAACTTAATGTTAAAGTTGATTATGACTCGTGGTTTATTTTTTAAAATGGTTTCTAAATCGTTAAGGATACACGTATATAAACGTTTAACATATAAAACTTCTTATTTGGTTGCTAGATGTAGGCCTAACGATCAAGCTGTAAGATTTGCGAGCTTTTAGCTACCTAAGTTTGGTCACGCCAGATTATGCAAAGTGGTTCTAAGTTGGAACATTACATGAATGTTTCCTTTTAGCTTTAGATTGAATATTTTTATTGTTTAAATACTTTTTGTTTATAGTAAATGTGAAGATTATGGGTACCGGATACCTTCACGGCTAGCTTATCCGACTTACCATAGGGAATAGGTTATGCTCCATGATTATGTAAACCGGCTATAACTTGGGTATTACGTTACCATTGAGATAAGGTAACGGCCCATAGTCTATAGTGGGTAAGATTGAGGAGTCCGACTTAGAATAGAATAGGTCTCCGACTTGTAAACCCACCCTCCGGGACTATATAAGGAGGGTAGGGCGTCCCTTGAGGGGCAGAGATACGGAAAAATACACGGACAGACAGAAAACTTGTGAGAGTCCCAATTGAAAGAGATCAAGAGATCAATAAACACTCGGCGGATCAAATCCCCGAAATAGGAGTAGGGTATTACCTCTCATTAGAGAGGGCCTGAACCTGTCTAAACTTTTGTCCCGACTAACCCATCGTGTTTGGCGCTTGACTACTACCCCCAGTTTCTTATTGCCGAAACCAAGTTTCGACAGTAAATTTTACAAAACTACATATATTTTGGCTAAATTATCGCAAAACTATAAATTTAAGATGATGTATCATAGAGCTACAGATCTAACAATAAATTTATCACAAAACTATAGGTTTAAGGCTAAGTATCACAAAACTACAGGTTTAAGGCTAAGTATCACAAAACTATAGATTTAATAATAAAATTATCACAAAACTAAAGATTTTGAGGTTTAAATCTTTATCACTAATGTTATGTTTAAGTTATAAATTAATGTCCAAGTTTTGTGACTAAATTGAAATTGAATTTATAGTTTTTTGATAACTTTGTTACTAAATCTGTAGTTTTACGATATTTCACCTTAAATTTGTAGTTCTATGATAAATTTAGTGTTAAATCTGTAGTTTTAAGATACATCATTTTAAATCTGTAGTTTTGTGCTAATTTGACCAAAGTACTTGTAATTTTGTGAAATTTACTCTTTTGTTTATTTCGGTATCCCAATGCAGTTGTTTAATATTTATGAAACTTTCATCGGATGGTGATATGTGTGTTGCATAATGTTGGGTATAGAGTCGGAAGTTAGAGCATCTACAGTGTTGAATTTAAATGTGTATTAGAGAGAGAAGGCCATGGTGCCGACCCTAAACATTGTGGGTTTTTTTCCAATAGGTGTCAGCCTAAGAGTAGAGAGAGAGTGCCTGGTTTCAGTAGAGAGAAAGTGTGTTTGGGCTCATGTGTGAGATATATTGTGTCTACTGTTTACAAACTACAATTTTCTCCTTTCTATTTTAATATGGTGGGCCCCATAATAATTTATAGACATGTTTTATATGATGCAACAATTTTCTCTAGTTGATAAGGACCTATGGTTAATATGGGTCTCATCTTTAATATCCCACATGAATTATAACGCTAGGGATGCTCTTCCACTTTCATCGTCTTAAAAGAACACTAATACACAGCCTTACACTTCCATCGTTTTAAAAGAACACCAATTATATTTGGTGAGAGAATAAATTCCTACTCGTTCATTTTGTTGTGGACGAGCATATCCAAGGCTGGATTTCGCCGGTGTCAAACTTGTTAAGCTGCTAACTAAGGGACAATCAGCTCAGTTTCCAGTCGTGCGAGCATACGACGGTCGAGGCCATGGCGATCAATCAGGTGAGCCGTCAGTCAGCGCAGTGATTGCCACGAGACACCAGCACGGCATCGCCGCCGCCGCCGCCGCCCGCGAGCTCTGATAGATTCTCTCAGAGAGCACCTGGTCGCCGCCCCTGCCTGCCCTGACTGCCAGCCAAGGTTGCCTGGGTAGTTCCCCGCGGCATCCAACCTCCCCGCTCCAGTCCACAACACAACACGTCACGAGGCTGATGTACAGCAGGCAGCGCCGCGCGTGAATGCGTGATGCGCGCCTTCGGTTAAGCGAGCTGCGGTTTGGGTTGGGTAAACAGGCGCACGGTTCAAAGGTCGCGCGCTCAACGCAACGTACGTAGCGGAACTAGCCGTCTGAACCGGAACTTCGATGGAACATGGAACAGGCAATACTCCCCGAGGAGGAAAAAAAAAGAAACAATAATGAACATCCGGTGCAGACACTATCCAGTCTGTCCTCTTCTTCCCAGTTACTTCGTGTGATTATTGTCATGAATTATTTATTTCATGGTTTTAAAAATACGTTTTTTTCTCTAAAAATCTTGTTTTAACGGTATTGATTATATCACTCATCCTAAGCCACTCTATCTGGTCATATAAATATTAAAAATATTAAAAACTAGGTGATTTTTCATGATTTGCTGTGAAAATTACTAAGTAACGTTTAATATTTTTTTTAATAATCAATCTAAAAGTAAAAATTATATTAGTTATTAACAACAAATAAAACTGATTTCTCAATATGTCCAGAGATAAATAAATTTAGTATACTTTGTATGAGATTGTAGATGAAATATGATATCCTGCAATCTAATTATATGAATGAATGTATGTTAAGTATTATAAAAATGATGGTGATATATATATATATATATATAATATATATATATATATATATATTAAAAATATTATAAAAATAATGTAAAGGGAGATTATTGGATATTGATTTATAGAATTTAATGAATTGTAGATAATGTTACATGCTTGCATGAGTTTTGTATGTAATTATTACTATTAGATGATGAGGTGGCATGTTTGCATGTTGAACTTTAGGACTAGTGTGTTGTAACTTTATAGATAGTATAGATACAAATGCCCAATATCACTACCCATATAAAAGTTTGCTTAACAGTTCATTTCCCACTTGCTTGTATGAGATTTCGAAGAAAAAATAACTAGAATTGTGATAAACAGGTAAAAAGCCCGCTCGTCTGCCCCACTTGCATCCATGATAAATATTTGACGCGGTTGACTTTGGACGTGCCATTTAACCATCCATTCTGTTTAAAATATATGTAATCACTATTTGTTTGGTTGTGGCTTGTTTTATTACTAAAAGTATTTTAAGCATGACCTATATTTTTACACGTTTGCACATGTAAAAAATTATGTCAAAAGTCAATTACGTTAAATATAAATATTTATGACTGAATGAGTATTTGTTAAGTCTACCTCTCAAAATAATTAATTTATTCATATAATAAATTAGATAATTTGTGGTAATAATACGATCAATAATCTATCTCGATCATAGAGGTGAAAGCGGATCGAAATCCGTTCCAAGTCCATCCGAAACGACGGATATGGATGTTGATGCGGATGTATAGCGTTGATTTGGTATCTCTAAAATCTAGTGGATGTGGATTATCTCATAGATTGTTTGCCGGATAATCCAAAATTATCAGTCCACGTAACCACTTTATTTGTTCCGTACAACATGAGTTGGCTCATCCAATAACTTAATTTATCAATTAACATAGACTCCTTGGTCTGAGACGCTCTCATTGTCTCATGCCCTCATCTCACACCTACGTAGCCGCCACTCCTACATCGAGACAACGCAGGGACACAACGAGTGGCACCCCACCGTCCTCTTCATGTTGTTATGGAGATCATCTATTTTTGTTGTTAAACATTTAAGCATATAGTTATTGTAATGGTCTTTTGATCGAGTATTATTTCGTGTTGTATGATGACATGATGTTATATTGATCGTAATATTGTATATACACGTAATATCCGACAGTTTTATTCTATTTCAGAGCTAAGTTCGCACTGACTTTGCAAACATTTCTGACATCCGAAACAATCTGCACTGCATTCATCCCAAATCCGCTTAAGAAATACTCCTTCCGTCCTAAAATAAGTTTATTTTTGTCTTCTCTTGTTTGTCCCAAAGTAAGTTTATTTTTTAGACAAATATATTGAAAGTAGATAAAATGGGGACAATACTATTGGGATTTGATGAAGTTAAGGGTATTATAGTCCTTTTTATTTTTTATTGGTATGTGTGGCATATAAGTAAAAAATACGGTCCATGACCTACTCTAATAGGAACAATTGCTTATCCGTGGCCTAGGTCGATTATATGCAAAAGTACCCTGATGAAGCCAAGGTTTGTCTGAGTTTTGGCTACCTAAGTTTGGTCACGCCAGATTATGAAAAGTGATTCTAAATTGACAATTGTCTTCCATTTTAGCTTTGGATTGAATACTTTTGTTTATTTTGACATCCAATGCTAATGTGTGCTAAGTGCATAACTATAGGTGCAGAGGTCAGAAGTTACGCTTCCATCGTCTTAAAAGAAATGTTCTAATATAATTCTCGTAAGAGAATAAGTTCCTACTCCGTTCATTTTCTCCCCGGTGTCAAACTTGTCAAGCTGGTAAGCGACGATCGACTCTGTCCCCAAGGGAGCAAACAACTGTCAGGTCAGGTCAGCCCGGTGGTGAGTGGATTTTGATCACTGGAAAGGATGTTTCCTTGTTTATATGTCACCCAAATAGTTATGAAAAAAATTAAAACAATATATTAACACGTGATATATCACTTTACAAATATGCAAGTTCAAATTCAGCTTTTATATCTTGTAACGAAAAAATTTAAATTACAAATAATTAATGTATATTCACAGTCAAATTTGTTTTCCAGCCCGGTGCATGATTGCAACGAAACGTACACTATCGCCACCACCGTCTCCCGCCGCTCCGATAGATTCTTGTCGAGGCCGTCGCCCCTGCCTGCCCAACCCGCCTGCCTCTCTCTCTCTCGTTTCCCGCCTCCCCCACTCGCGGCATCCAATCCACCGCGACGCCGATGCCGATGCCGATGCCGATGCCGCCCCGCGCACGCGACACCGCCCACCACAGCAAGGCGCCCGCGAATAGAATAGTCCGATGAACGTAACGTT
Organism: Oryza officinalis; assembly: GCA_008326285.1. Lineage (NCBI taxonomy): Eukaryota > Viridiplantae > Streptophyta > Magnoliopsida > Poales > Poaceae > Oryza > Oryza officinalis. The sequence goes on along the minus strand of BDMV01000001.1, from coordinate 3,569,195 downwards.
GGGTTGGGTAAACCGTAAACGCGCGCGCGGTTCAACGCCGCGCAAGCAAAGCAAACGCAACTGGCCGTCTGAACCGCACCCCGCTAGATACCTCTGCTCCGCTTCCCCCAACTCATCCACACATCCACTGCTTGCGAGCGAGGTCAGCTCGGTCTATATATACATAATAACGCTCACTGCGCCACTATCATTGGTGTCAAGGCATCACCAACACCAACGCCAACCTAGTCACCAATAACTAGATCATCGGCTTAGCTAGCAGGAGTCGAGCATGTGCTTCAAGCTGGGCATGTGCTTTGGCGTTGCCGGCGGCGACGACTACTACCGGGCCACCCAGGACCCGTCTGATCACAAAGGCTACACCACCGCGCCCGCCGACGAGACATGCCGCAAAGCCAACAACGACGTCGCAAGAAAAGCCGTCACCGCCGCCGCCTACCCACAAGAGAAGGCCGACGAGCCGTCGCCGAAGCCGCCGGCCGCTGCGAGGAACAGCAAGGTCGCTGATGACACGGGGGTAAAGCAGCCAGCTGCTCCTCCTGCGGTCATCTCGAGGTACCCGGATCATGTCTACTAGTTGCATTTACATGGTAGCACTTGGATTAGCTACAAGCTTTTTACGGGTTAATTTGCAGACAAGTGAGAAGAGTTTTTCTGTTCTGTTTGGTCCTCCCATCTGCTGAGAAATGGAAGGCACCTGGGAGCAGAGTTCATTCAGTCTTGTGTGTGACAAAAGGTTCAGGGAACTTTTCTTAGTACAGGTCTTCGTCAGTTTTGTTGGCTTGTGTAGAGTTGTGTCTTGTGCTTTTAGCTGCCTCCTCCTCCTCCTCCTTCTTGTATCATATAATCGAGCGGATCGATCTTGTGTACATTCAGTGCTAATGTCAGCTTTTGCTATGTGGATCCTCTTCTCCAGGCACTTGTAAAATTCAGAGACTTGTATTATGCTAGTGCAGGTAAAGCCCTTCATCTATAAAAACTGTACCAGTGCAGTGTTGTTCACAACAACCTGATAATGAGTACTATCAGATGACATTGGGAATTCCTGTTTAAATTGCAATTAATTATGACTCTTTCATCGTTTGCACAAACATTGTGATTGGAATAGGATGGGCAAACTGTTTATTGGCAGTGCTTTAGTGGTCATGAATTATCAATTGTTCTGTGTATTCACTTGAACTAGCATACTACGCAGCAAGAACATCAATTGTTCTGAGTATAAAGCACCCACTATTGGATGTTGGACATTAAAAGTGAGGGTACAAGGCTACACATAAGAAGATGGATACCTCCTTTTACACTTCTTCTGTCTCTCTGTTCAGGGTTCTTGACATGTGGACAACTGCAGTTTTATTGATGAAATCCTAAGAAGATTTTCCTATGTGCATATACTTGTTCCTTTTCTCCTTTACAACTTATTCCATTTGTTATGCCTTGTGTTTAACCATTTCCGAAGAGCATCGAAATACAGATATAGATACAGAGGTAAAAGTCTATCATCCATACTCATCACATCAACTTGTCTGCGTGTGCAGGAAATGGAAAAGAAGCGTTTCTTTCCTCATTTTATTTGTGTTTGTGGAACAATGAAAGTGGATTAAATGCTTTCTGTAATATTTTTTAACAGTTGTTATACCCTAAATCATGAAGTGTTAGTATATTCCAAAAATAGGTTCATGAAGTGGTAAAGAGTAAAGACTGCTTTTTGGCTGAACACCTAAACAGAGAATTCGGTGCGATTCTACCAGAAAGGCAAAGACTGCGCATGTTTACTATCCCATCCATAATAAAACACCAAAGTATGCGACATTTCTTATGTGGGAAGTGTATTTAATAATGCCAATCATGCTTTTTTGACAAGATTAACACAACATACAACAGATTGCATTTGCACTCATGGTGTAAAGTAGAGAATTCAGCCTAGTGCTTTAGCCTCTAACTTAGCAATTAAGATCTTGATCTGTTCTCTGCAGCTTGGAATAAGACCAAGAATGGAGAATCAACCGTTTATTCGATGGAGATTGCGCTCTTGGCTAAGAACTGACAGAGTTAGGAACACTACACCGTTGGACGGTGCAACCTGGAAGACATGTTGAAGGCTCATGTGACTGTCATTTTCGGACCTCCTTTATGTTTCTTTTTTTAACTCCGGAATAAGTTCCCAATCAGTACTTCCACTAGCAACTAAAACACGCTAAGACAAAGAAACGATTTGGACGCAACAGGTAAGACCTAGGGATGACTACGGTAGCATATGCTAACTTTATGATTTCACACATGATAGTTGGGTCATTCTGTATGAGGCTTGAGCTCTAGTTGCTAATATTTGTTGATTACAAGCATAGAAAGTTTAGTCATGCTTACTGTACATGCCGCTTCCTGGGTTTTTAACATGGTAGGGATGTTACACACGGCCAGCTTCCAGATCATCTCTTGATGTCCTGCTATTATGTTGTCTAGATAGCTCAACATGATGCCCACACGCTGACTGCTGGCTTTCTGCATTGTGGGAGTTGGCCACTTGAAGCTCCTCGAGCATATGGAAGTATGCATACGGTCCCCAACCTTAAGACGAAAAGGAAGAGATCACTTTCAAAAAGGAAGATTCAAAATTTGAGAGAGAGAAACCATTCCTTGGGAAGGAATTTTCTTAAGGATGAAAGCTGAATAACCTTGATGATGGTATGGAGGTGGAAAGAAGTGCAAGTAACAGAGCATCGCCATGATAAATCCTGAAACATATCAATTCAATGTGATTATTGCGAGTATGAAAGTGTGCAATACGTATGGGGAAAAGGACAGCGGGAGAAGAACAAACCTAGTAGGCCGCCAGCAAACACATCCTCCCAGTGGTGTCGATAGTCATCTATTCTAGAAATCCCGACGAGTGAAGCAATAAGAAGCGGAAGAATCATAATGCAAAGTTTGGCAACATGACCTTGGCGATCAAACACCTTAATTTTGCCAGATAGGTAGAGTGACAAAAATCCAAGTCCAGCAAAAGACCCTGGAAGCATTATTTGTGTAAAATATTGTCTAGTCATGGGTTAAAAAACATAGTGAGTGTTACAAATTACTCGTCAGTTGTGGGTAGAAGAATGGCAGAATGGACACAAGTGGTATTCGCCTGATATAACTATGATCATGCCAGATAAACAATAAGACATACAACACGAGGATCCAGACTATCGAGTCAAGGTCCAGCCGTCCAGGTATAAAACACTATAAATACAAAGCTACGGGTAGGATACGCAGCACTTGTTGACAACCTTTAATTAGTGGTTGATACTTGATACCTCAAACTACCAGCTACTAGGAAATGCAAACTAATCCATCAAAAATCACATCCAGTGTAGATGCGCACTTAAAGGTACAAACTTACACGACGTGTGTCCACTAGGAAAACTCTTGCGTCCATCCTTTAAGAAGCTTTTCTCTCCATGACAAATCACACCACCTGTAACTTGATCATATAACTGAGACAAACAAACCAGAATAGTGCCTTGTCAGTTTCAAAGTTGACAAATGACAAGCAACACAAAAGGGTAGAACTATCTGCACAGAAACATTTGAGGAAAACTCTACCTGCTTTCCATCAGGAAAACACCGCCAAAAGAAGTCTGGCCTTGGTCTTCCTACTGCATTCTTTACCACAGTAGTTACAACTGCAGTTATCAGCACCGAGTAAAGCACACCTGCAGAATCAATATTCCGATGAGTTTCTCGGTATATGAAATCCAGAAGTTCGTATTCAGAATAAGTGTACCATCAGAAGAAAAGGGAGAAATCGTCAATCACCTAATGTTGCGTGATGAAGGTCATAGACATCTCTCCTAGAAATATAAATGGATACAAAGATAATTACAGGGCAAACGACGGATATTATCTGCCAAGAGGACCAGTTATCCAATATCAACAATGAATGTGTTGTATTGAGTTTGTATAAGGAAATGGAATTGCAGAGGTTCAGATACATACAGGAACACCCCATGCTGGTACAGTGCATTGTTTCACCGGGTAACTAACATAAGTCATCATACCCTTCCCAACGAACCGGCTAAATGGAGGAGCAAAATGCAGGGCAATCACAACTGCAGCAAGTAAAATAAGAACGACCCAATCATGCAGGTGCTTTCTGGCCAGTCTAACTCCATGTGTTTGAATTGTGTGAGGGCCCAGCTGAACCTCCCTCCTCCCATCCTGTTGGAAAATAATCCGTATAACAAGAACATCAATATTCTACAAGCAGGTGTGACATAATTAAGCCTAGACATGACTAGTTTCGGGAGGTAAACATGAACTGCATTACTACAACATGAGGTAAGTTAACCCAAGATGTTATGCTGCTTTCTTTTTGGGAATATGCTGAGATTGCGCCTCTTTTGTATTAGGACTTGGGAGTTGTATAACATTTACAAGGAAACGACAAAAAGGCAAAAGAACGGAAACAAGAAAACCAGATCGCCCTGGGCTGGAATCTCGCGGCATGAATGGAGCGACCCTAAGCTACCAAAGCAACATAGCTAAATGGCAATGCCCGCTGAGCGCCACAGGGCCGCCTCCTCTGCTGCAAGCTGCACCACCTCCGGCCAGGATATTGTTTGGTTGTTGAAAACCCTGTTATTCCTCTCCTTACAGATCTTGTTTGGTTGTTGAAAACTCTGTGATTATGACGGCGTCAAAACCCCGACGATGTGGCGGAGCTATGTATGAGGCTGTGGGGTCATTTGACCCCACAGCTTTTTCACAAACACCATTGTAACTTTTGGTTTTTACATGTAAATTCATTAAAATTTATGAAAATGACCCCACTAAATTATGAAGCAATGATATTCGACCTCACAGGGTAAAATTTTTGGCTCCGCCAGTGCCAACGATGAGCCTTGCTCACTCGTTTCCGTCTGTCACACCACCAAGACATGAAGGAGAGGCTCGTCGAAGGGAAACTTGACGACTGCCCAATGGCTGAAAGGACGACCCACCATAGTTGCCGCCACTCTGGGTAGCTTCACTTGTAAATGTGAACATGATATCTGAACATGAGTCCTATCGAGTATTGACCCCCCGTTTTGATTCTCGGAGCAAATCTAAAGAAACATGTTTTCATGTAATAATCACATCATATATATTCCAACACATTACTCAAGGCTTACGAAGAAGGGGAAAATTGCAGGCTTCAGTTTACAGGAAGCAGCATTAGCCTTAATTGCCTAACACCCTATGCAAGAGGAAGGACAGATTACAGATTGGGCGCAAAAAGCAACCCTGAAATCAAGTATCCGATCAATCAATTTAACGAGCATCATACACCTGACGAATTGAACAGCCTTTGCAAAGCACATCAGAGCAGTCAAGAGTTGAACAGAACGCAAAGAGCTCATTGGTCTCACCGTATTCTCTCCACGCATTGAGGACTGCAGAACAAAATCACCGCAGATGCGAACCTGTGCCCCAAGGCAGTACAAGTTCCCGGTTTCCACTGAACCAAGCAACCAACTTCCTCAGAATTTTTTTCAAGATATCAGGATTGCATTCGCAGCATAATCCAAATCCCTAAATCCTAAAGCACGAGTAGATAGAGAAAAAAAAATTATTGACGGCTTAAACCGCTCCTAAACCGTAGCTGCCTAGCATACGAGCTGAATAAACAGACCTATAAAAACCGAAAAAAGAATGGAGAATCAATGGCTGTGGTGCGTACCTAGTAGCGATGGAAGCGACAACTCAACGAGCCCATTGGGGAAGAAGAAGATAATCCTCTCTTCATTCGATCGAGTTTTTTTAGTACAGTCGTGTGGAAGGGGACGAAGCGAGAAAGGAGGAAAGAAACTTCGCGAGCATCGGGAATCGTGAGAGAGTGAATTCCGGTCGGCTGCGCCTAGGCGGTTGCGACATGGGCTGGAAATTCCGCAGCATCATGGGCCTTCTCCTTTGATATGGGCTGAAACAAAGCCCACAATATAACTAGGTCTGCTTACAATCTGGGCCAACTAAGCCTACCAATGCAAAGACTCTCTCTTTTCTTTTCTTTTCTTTTTTTACATGGCAATGCAGAGAAAATCATACTGGTTCTTTCAACAAGGACGGCTGCTCTCAAAGAAAATCCTCTATAAAATCCCCGCAAAATAAAAAAGAAATCCTCTATAAAAAAGTAGAGAAAATTCAACCGATTTGGATTGGCTTCCGGCGGTGATGCTCCCGCACGATGCCACGTGCTTCGTACACCCGGAACAGCGTAACACGTACGCCTCTGACGTGGCAGCCTGCCGTTTCATGTGCAAGGCTGCAGCAACAGTACATCTTAGTACGTACTAACCCTGTTTCTTCTTTGTCACAGAACTATTGATTTCTCTGTTTATAAGAAGGTGTTTTCCAAATCCAAAATCACAACGAGGTCTAGCTGGAAAATGGAGAAGAGGACGCGGCCTAATTTGCAGGGGAGCAAGAGAGATTCGATTCTTAGCTGCTCGTTGCCCTGTCAGGATGTGGGGCCCGCAGCTATGCTTCTCCTCGTAGGATCCACCTCATCGTTCCATCAATTTGACATTGCATGATTCGCTGAGACAACAAGAGTCCGTCGCTTGCACGTTTGATCCTCGCTCTGTCTCATAAGTTTTTTTTTCTCTAACCTATCTTAAAATAAGTATGGTTCTTTTAAATTATTATATCGAAGTTTATGAAAACAAAAATAAATATACTGAAAATAAGAAATAAATAATTGCATTGGAACTTAAGAAAATGAGGGTATTCTAGTCTTTTTAATTTTACATTGGTATACATAAAATAGGTAAAAAAATAAACTTATTTTAGGATGAAAGACTTATCCTGTAAATTTTGCCTATAACGTTATTCGTGTGTCCAATTTGAACATATCTAAACCTTGAACTTACAATTTTTTTAAGAAAAACAATAAAATTATTTTACATCCCTGGCCTCAGACCATATTTGCTGAGTTAATTTCACATAGCTCAGATCAGACGGTAGTGATAAATCAACTGCTTCTCGAACAGTTTCAGCAGAAAAACGGCATGGGCCCTGATGGAGTACATGCAGCCACGGACATCACATGGATGCATGAGTTTCTTCCTTGGGAGATCGATGAGTCCACATTCCATAAGATTACTCTAATCCGGAGTTGACAAGAAAACTAGAGCCTATTGTGCTATCCTGATTGATCTCTACACACATACATATACACCGGTCGCTTTCAGCACCATTATATATACAACTCTGCACACAAGTTAACACACATAGATTAAGTGATCTATAAGGTTCAGAAGTAGGTTTATGGAGTGCTGCAATGATATGATGAGAGAAGAAACCATATAGTAGCTTCACACTGAACTCCACTCAGTTTCCTGCAGATGGTGAGGGAGAAGATTAATTAGTTTATTATGTAATCCAATCCATGTCAACGTCGTATGAACTATAACATGGAAAACCAAGTCAACGACTAGGGCCGTCGTGTATACAAGCCTATGTTGAGCCTGCTATACATCAAAAGAATCACAAAGGAACAATCTTTTTATCTGAACAATTCTTCTCCTGTGCCTGATAGTATCGCTTCTTTACTTAAATCAAAAGAAAACTTAATGTTTACTGTATATATACTCATCCTACTATACATGAAAAGGTTTGAATTACCCTTTCAACTATCACAACAGTATGGATTATCTCCGAATCACAAAACCGAACATTTTAAACCTTGAACTGTCTATATCGGACGAATAACCCCCCTTGACCCAATCCGAAGCGGTTTTGTCCTACATGACATACACGTGACAATCCTATCAGTAATTTTCTTTTTAAAAAAATGGGAAGACCCACCTGACAGACTTTCCACCTCTCTCTTTCCCCTCTTCCCCTCTCTCTCGAGGGCGCCATCGGGAGCGGTGACTCGGTGGCCAACGGCGGGCAGTCAGTGGAGGTGGACGGAGCAGCGTCGAGGCCAGCACCTCAAGACGACGGTGAAGTCCAGGCGGCGGCTTGGAACGACGGTGCAGGGAGTAGCGCGACGGCGGTGGAGACTAGTCCATGGCAGCGCGGTGGAGAGGACCCGGTGGCCAGTGATGGAGGCGGGGGTCGAAGGCGTCGGTGACGAGGAGCCCACGCAATCCCGAGTGAAGCGCGAAGGATGGCGCCGGCGAAGGACGGGCCTGCCTTCCACTTGGGGTCACAGAGGATGGCGCCAGCGACGAGCGGTGATGGCTAGGGTGAGGGAGGCCGGCGATGGAGAAGTAGTCAGAGGAGGGCACAACACACTGGTGGGGCCGGAGCTTGGGTAGGGTGGTTGGTGACGATGGCCTGGCAAAGGTGGAGGCGATGAAGAAGCGGCGCCAACGGGGTTCCAGGAGGCACACAGGCAAGGAAGCTGGTGGAAAGGAGGCATCGGCGGCGGGGAGATTCGGTGGGAGGCGGGCGACGCGTCCCTCCACTGCCCGCCATGCCCGCAATGGCCCACTGCGCGCCACGCCCCCACCGACTACCCGCCGCCAGCCACCGAGTCGCCGCTCTCGACGATGCCCGAGAGACAAAGGGGAAAGAGAGAGGTGAGAGTGTCTAATAGGTGGGCCTCACCATTTCTTAAAAGAAAAATGTTGACTAGATTGTCACGCGTACGTCACATAGGATAAAACCGTTTCGGATTGGGTCGAGGGGGTTATTCGTCCGGTATAGACAGTTCAGGGTTTAAAATATCCAGTTTTGTAATTCAAGGGGGTAATTAGTACTGTCGCAATAGTTCAAGGGTTAATTTGTACTTTTTACTAATATAATCCTGGTATCTAATTACAATGTGCTAATTAATTTGCAAAACATGAAATAAAATGCTATGCGGGTGCTTTACCCTTTGTTCTTAAGAAATCAGCATAGATGCATGCATGACCTGATGTCCATTAAGCCCACTTGCCAAAAATAAGTTTTTGCTGGTACACCAAACATGTCCTCATACAATTGTTTTTCCAATTACTATACCAAAGGGCCTCTCATCACCCATGTTCTGGTAAGATTCCCATTATGATGAGCATCCATTAATTATTGACACTGAGCCTCTTTTTAAACTAGGAGTTTATGTTCATTAGATGGCACCAGGAGTACGAATTTGCAGTGTCTTTTCAAAAAACAAGTACAAATTTGCATTACACAGGGTGCAGAGAAAGTATGGTGCACTGTTTAGCCATGTGCACAGCTGATTATCAACAAAACCTTTGTCTAGCACACAGGTAAGCTGTTTACATAGCGGCATTCATTCTTGCGCGTAAAATTAAAGCGAAACTCTGCGAAAGTGCTAATTAAGCATCTTCAGATTATCACTGTTGCTGTTGCTGAATGTTGACTGAAAACGAGAATATGAGATGGCCTTATTTTGCTTCAGTTATGCCCTTTCTAATTTGAACCAGACAAAGTGGGGTGCAGACCAAACGTCACATTGGTTCAAATGATTGAAATGATAATATTTCAGAAATTGGATAGGCAGTAGTGAAGAGAAATATGCTGCAGAACAGCTGCATGAAAACAACAGGAATGCGTCGTTGTCACAGAGCAATCGACAATCCTGTGTTGTGTTGCCGAGAATGAGCCCAATCCTGCATGCATATATACGACGTCTTCTCCGTTTCATACTTGAGAGACTTCGAGGTGGTCGAACTGGCACTCATGGAGATGGAGAGGGTGTAGCAATTGTCGCCATGGATAATGCTGGAGATGGGAGAAGGAACATTGGGGTGGGGCCCTCCCGTTGTTATGGCCCACTCTGACCAATCCATTTGGTCCATCACCCTGAGCGGCTGATACCATGATGGCCCGGTCACCAAATCCTATTGGCCCATGTCGGATGGTGGGTCCCACTTGCATCTCATCAACTCCATAATATAAATGCGCGTAGTAAATATTACTCCGTAGTACTACTGTATTACTGAGGCTAATTACCTCGACAGTTAAAACAGTTGGATGGCAAGCGTTAGCTGCACCGATCAGCTGTTGTGTGCATCAGCAGAGCAACTTGTATATCTCTTTACCTAATTTCGCTCCTGGTAAAAACATGCACTAAGCACATGTAGGTTCTGCTGATTGGAGTACCTAACAAATGCAATATGAGATAAATGGCTTATTGTTACATGATCAAAGTTCTTGCACAAAGTGCATCATGATATGAACTTTCCCTGTAAGAGATCAAGCAATCAGATATCTGCATCAGATATGTCTCTTTTTTTTTAAAAAAAAAAAAGCAGCGGTAGCTTTCAGCTTGAGAGAGAAACTGGGACGTGGGGGAGAAAGCAGGTGGCTGGTCATAATCGCCATTCACCATCAGAATGCTGAGTCTTTTATATCATAGGATCAACACCAACCACCTCTGCAATTGCCGGACTATTTAATCGGCAGCTAGCGACTTTTGACTGAGGCATACACATACTCACACTGATTTGTCACCTTTGGATAGCGATCGGACGGCACGGTAACACTGTCACATGCCTATCTCTCTCACGTCGCAAGAAATTTCACATGAGTTTATTTCACATGCATAACTCATATTTCCATCGGTTTATTTGTCTGTTACTGCTGCTGCTGTTCAATGATCACTTGCATATGCATAGGATGTGAGCATGACCGATCGACCATGTGTTGGGCAAATTCCCATCATGCTTGCATTCAGCCGCCATTGGGGACTTGTGGATGTCCATGTCGAATTGGTGAGTGTTTTGTTCATATCTTCTTATTGGGGTTGTGCTATATACTGCTCTAGCACTAGTTATGCATGAAACAAGATTTCTCTGAAATGGGCATAAGTAGATGATTGATTATATTTCATCTTTGCTTGTGGATATGAAATTAATGTGTTCTTTCATGGACATGAGGTAACTCGGATGGCGATGGGTTTGTCCTCCTTGATATATACTAACGCTTGCTAGTTTCCTTCATTCTTATTCAGTTATAGAGTTGCTTTCTGACGATGTTTTTTTCGCTTTATGCGTACATGAACGACAACTTGATAAATATACGAGTTGCCTAGGCATTCAAGCGACAGGGGCAGAGAGGTTGTTGCATCAGCAATTGCCGATTGCTAGCTCCAAATTAAAAGGTCATGGCTCGATCGCTGCCAGAAAACCAAAGCAGATAGATAGGAACAATCTATCAATCGTCGACAGTTCTTCACAAGTACTAGTATCAGTACTATCTAGCGTACTAGTACGTGTTAGGGTTATCCCTAACTGCGAATTAAATTAATTAATTTGCTGATATTGTCAGTAAGTAAATTCGTCACCAAGGTAACGCAATACGTATGAGCTAGCACCATCATCATCCAGCACTAGGGGGGGACAATCCGTATTGATTTGTTCAACGAACACACACGCCGATCGGTGGAGCTAGCTGGTCGTGCAGTTGTGCGCGTGGAAACTGAGAAAAAAGACGGTGAATCCATGCGATGACCTGCGCATGCATAATCGTCGATTCGATCGATCCAAGTAAATAAACGTGATCACAGCCGAGACCAGTTATTCAGTCAAGACTGAGAATTCGACACACTACTAGTGCAGAAGCAGCTAGCTAATTATTTAGGATATGTTTGACGTGACTTCAACTTTTAAAAATAAGTTAAAAGTTAAATCTGAACTGAAATTGTGAAACAGCCTTCATATTTCTAATTCATTTTTTATCTTCACATTTCTAACTTATTTTATGGGAGTGCTGCAACCAATTTTTATTTTCTAGTTAGGTAGAGTTGATTGCACTAGAAAAAATGGAACTGAAGTTGAAGCTGGCAAACAAACTCGTATTGAAAGCTAATATCGTGGCGTAGTACGTCTCACTGATTTGTGCATCAGTTGTGAGGAGTGAAAGCAGCTGGACACACAGCGCGGCAGCATGTATCGCAGCGCGCACGTACTCCTACGCGAGAGCGAGACACGACCACACAAGCACGCACGCACGCACGCACGCAGCGTGTGACGAGGCGGAGGGCTCGGCACGCGCGCGGGGACGCCGTGCAGTGGTGGCGTCGCGGTTGATGCGCGCGCGGGGAGGCGAGCGAGATGACGGGCGGGCGGCTCGTACCGCGGAGCACGGGGAATTCGCCGTGGATGGTTCGGGCGTTTGACGCGACGTTTTTCCATCCGATGCGTTGCGTCGCGCGTCAGTCGGATGTCGTGGCAGGCGCGGTGTACTGTCTCGAGACTCCGATCCTTCCCGTCCCGGCCGGTCCCGGCCGGACGAGGGCACTGGCCCGCGTCCGACTCTGATCCGCACATGTGGGACCCGGCACCCGGTGATGGGTTGGATTGCATTGGCCGAGGCGTTCGCTTCAAGCAAAATCCGCCCATCGATTCATCGTGTCGGCCCAGTCACGGAAAAGGAACACTACTGTACTACTCTATATACGTGATCCATCCATCCATCCATCCATCAGCCGTCAATGCGTCCGTGTTTGCGTCTACGGACTAGCTGTGCATCCATCAATGGATCGATTATACATGATGACATAGGATCGAGAGAGAGAGAGAAAGAGATATGAACAACACACGCTATTTATATCACGACTCGTCTTATCATCCATGTCACCATATTCAGGTTTTATTGCCTAGCGAAAAATATATTCAGTTCCATTTTATTAATTCGTCATCAGTCATGCATGTAGTCCAATATTTCCATCTGTTAATTAATAAGATGTATTATATGATACACGTATCATCCTGAAACAGCGCAACACATGATATTGTTGTTTTCCTCTCCTGCTCCAGCACGTACATACGTACATCGCCCAAGTTCGTTGACCAATCGATTGCTAGCGTTTTAGGTTGCTCTAATCTGCAACCCATGGATCCATCATGATGATCTATCAATTGTACCTACTATCTGTAACAATGTCTCAGCATATAGCAGCACCAACACAGGATTAATTAACCGGTTAAGATACCCTTCTCCAACAAAAGCACATCCGTTGTTAATTAACTATGTTAGTTCAGTTTCTGGTACGTACGCTTTTGCCACGCAAGAACTACCTTAGCTTTTCTCTCTAGCTGGGGCTTGCTATTACTCTATACGCGATACCTAACTTATACGTCAAATTATATCAAAAGGTTTTAAAAGTACGCAATATAAGAATACTGCTCGGAAATTAGGCGTTTCGATCAGCTGGCCTGCACTGTACGTAAGCTTGGAGTCTACTTCATTTATCTCGACAGAAATTAGTTGCTCTCAATGTCTCCATCATTTTTCGTTTGTTATCCTCAACGACACACGGATACTGTGTAAAAACATTTCTGATTAATCCATACTCGAAAAACACTTCCTTTTTTTTTCTTTCGGTGATAAACTCGATTTGATCTGTTGATGTGATCAGCCTGGCTGTCAGCCCGGTTGTTCAATTCCCGAGAAGGTTAACGTTTCTGCCTGTCCAACGCCAATCACAAATCTTGGATCTTGCATTTGTAGCATTTTTTTGTAATTCTTCAGCAGGTTTCCATTGCTCAGTTCCTTTTTAAAAAAATTGTACCAGTACGATTCTACTGTTCCATCGGTGTCAAATGCAATGAACCTTGCTGATTTGTTGTTTCAAGCTGTCACGAATATATTTAGTCATCCGATGATCTTAGCATGAAGAAAGGAATACAATACTTTTTTGTTTTTTTACTCTGTTTCGTCTTAAAATATAACAACTTTTAGCATTTAAAATTTGTCTTAAAATATAACAACTTTTCTATCTATATTTTTTCATTACACCTACATTCTCTTCTCAACTAATCATAATTTTTTTATCATTCAAATTCTTTACTTACTTTTTCTTTTTAATCAGTCATAACTCTCTCTCATTTAATCCCACATACTTTCTTAATATCCGTGTTTAAGCCTAAAATTTTTTATATTTGGGATGAAAATAGTAACATCTCGTTGCTTATAGATTTATATTCTTGAAGAGAAAATAAAGTGGTTGCCGTGGAAATCAGACTAATACCATAGCAAAGGGCATCCTCTACGGTGCTATTCTTTCAATTTTGTGATGGCAAGTAACAAATACACACTGAAGCTCGAATTTGCAAAAAAAAAAAACATTGTTGTTGTCTTGTCTAGGGACTTTCATTTAGTAATTTGACTATTTCAAAATAGGTTAAATACGTTCGGTCTTATTTTTTTCCTTAAGAGTATAATTTAATTGTATCTCAATTAATATTAAATATGAATAGAGACGAAGAACTAATTTGTGATGAAGCATCTAACAAATGAGAACATGGCCAACAATTGTCCTATGCTACTTCCAATCCTGTAATTCGTGTTATAAAGAGAATTTAGCCTCTAACAGGAGCATCCCTCACTCCTAATTGCTAAGCTAGCACGCGTTAGAAGAAAACATATGTGGGGTATGGAAAGAGGACCGATTGGGATATCTCTAGGATGGAAGGATATTTTATCCCTTAAATCCCACAAGAGATTAGGAGATTGATATTTTATGATATGTTGGTGATGCTTTTAGTCTCTTGTGCTTTTTGCGAGAGATTTTCATATTCAATTGATGTCAAAATAAGCAAACGATAACTTTTAAACTACGTCATAATATGATGGTTACAAGTAGCCCTACATTCAAATATATTGTTTTCAGGTTAAACCACATAAAGTAAAATCATTGTTATCGCACCTATCAAGAAAACAACAAATATGTTTTTATTGACCATAAATAATAAAGTTGTTTATAGTCGTGTGGATAAAATACATCAAGTTATATTGTGCCTATAAATATGTGTATATAAAAATTGTTACTAAGTTGTTTTATATCAAGAGTTATCTATGGATATAAATAACCATAATTATCGTAACTCAACCCTACAATCGTAACCAAAATAAACTTATATTATCCTTCTAAATATAAAAGATTTTAACATTTCGCTGCTAAAAGCTCATCTAAATAAAAGAGAAATGGTTAACCATTTTGTTAACGGGAGGAGAGGGAAGAAAAACCGCTCCGGATGACAGTGGACGTGGCGTCAACAGAAAAATGAGGTGAGCCGCCGTGCAGCTAGATCGCAGGCCGTAAACAATAATTCGCGATATTTCCTTCAAGTGGGCCCCACCACCTTCGTCTTCACCCTTTCCTCCTCCCGCTCCGCCTCCGCCGCGTTATATTCCCCGTCCACTCCGCCAAAAGTCCCTCTTCTGATCTCTGCTTCCCCCGAAATCTAATAAAAATCCCCTCCCAAACCCCCCCCCCCCCCCCGTTTAGTCTCTTGTGCTTTTTGCGAGAGATTTTCATATTCAATTGATGTCAAAATAAGCAAACGATAACTTTTAAACTACGTCATAATATGATGGTTACAAGTAGCCCTACATTCAAATATATTGTTTTCAGGTTAAACCACATAAAGTAAAATCATTGTTATCGCACCTATCAAGAAAACAACAAATATGTTTTTATTGACCATAAATAATAAAGTCGTTTATAGTCGTGTGGATAAAATACATCAAGTTATATTGTGCCTATAAATATGTGTATATAAAAATTGTTACTAAGTTGTTTTATATCAAGAGTTATCTATGGATATAAATAACCATAATTATCGTAACTCAACCCTACAATCGTAACCAAAATAAACTTATATTATCCTTCTAAATATAAAAGATTTTAACATTTCGCTGCTAAAAGCTCATCTAAATAAAAGAGAAATGGTTAACCATTTTGTTAACGGGAGGAGAGGGAAGAAAAACCGCTCCGGATGACAGTGGACGTGGCGTCAACAGAAAAATGAGGTGAGCCGCCGTGCAGCTAGATCGCAGGCCGTAAACAATAATTCGCGATATTTCCTTCAAGTGGGCCCCACCACCTTCGTCTTCACCCTTTCCTCCTCCCGCTCCGCCTCCGCCGCGTTATATTCCCCGTCCACTCCGCCAAAAGTCCCTCTTCTGATCTCTGCTTCCCCCGAAATCTAATAAAAATCCCCTCCCAAACCCCCCCCCCCCCCCCCCCCTCACCCAAAAATCCTCATGGACTCGGTGCCGCCGGCCGGGGTTGGCGGCGGCGGCGGCGCGGGCGCTGGGGTGCCCGGCTACCCGGAGTCCACGGAGTCCTCCCCCCGCAGCCGAGGCGGCGACTCGTGGGACGAGCCCTTCCCTTCCTCCGCCGCGGCGGCGGCCGCGGCTGCCGGGGGAGGGCGGCTCCGGCTCATGTGCAGCTTCGGCGGGCGAATCGTGCCGCGCCCCACGGACAAGTCGCTGTGCTACCTCGGCGGGGAGACCCGGATCGTGGCCGTCGAGCGGAACGCGTCGCTGGCGGACGTCCACGCGCGGCTCTCCCGCTCGCTCCTCGGTGGCCAGCCTTTCACCCTCAAGTACCAGCTCCCCAACGAGGACCTAGACTCGCTCATCTCGGTCTCCACCGACGAGGACCTCGACAACCTGGTCGACGAGTACGACCGCATCGCCGCCACCTCCTCCGGCGGCGGCTCCTCCCGCACGTCGCGGATCCGGCTCTTCCTCTTCCCGGCAAAGCCCGAGTCCTCCTCCTCCCTCGGCTCCCTCCTCGACGACTCCTCCAAGTCCGAGTCCTGGTTCGTCGACGCCCTCAACAGCGCCATCTCCGGCTCGCTCGACGGCATCCCGCGCGGGATCTCCACCGACTCCGCCTCAGTCAACTGCCTCCTCGGCCTCGAGGATGACTCCTCCACGCACTCCCGCGGCGGCCCGCCTAACTCCGCTCCTGCCGAGGAACAGCGCGCCAACCAGCAGAAGCTCGCGGCGGCGGCGGCCGTTGCTGCGGCGAGGCACCCGCACGATGTGCAGTCCGTGCCGGACTCGCCGATGATTGACAAGAACTCCTCCTTCGGATCAACATCCTCTGCGCCATCGCTGTCGAATCTACCGCCGATACGGGTGCGGCCCGAGGACCGCCCGCCGGATAGCCGACTCGCCCCACCCGTTCCCGTTGAGGATCACTTCGCCCAGATGGGGATCTCCGATCAGCCGGTGCCACCTGTAGTTGGGGGATACATGCAGCCGCCGCCACAGGTGCCGATCCCCAACATGGCTGTCCCCAGCATCTCCCCCTCGGACGCGTCCAGCCGAGTGTTCTCCGACGATGACAAGTCCGATCACGGTGGCGGAGGTCGGAAGCCGCCCCCACCCAAGCCGGAGGTTCCACCTGTCGCTGACCCCACTAACAGGTAACCCATTTGATTTTCGCTTCTTACTAGTAATTTTGCTTGGATTGCTGTATGGAAGGAAACCTTATGCTGGCTATGTGTTCGATCAAATGTTTCAGAGCCATGTACTACAACGATAGATCGCCTCCTGCTGAATTGAAGCGTGACATGCCGGTTGGAACTGATGCTGCCAGCTATCGTGTGCCTGTACCAGCCCAAGATGCCGCTGCCGCCGCCGCCGCCGCGGCGGCGGCTGCAGCTGCCCCGCAGCCCCCAGCTGGGTATGTGTATGCACAGATGCATGCGCCGCCACCACAGCAGCAACCCCCACCACCACAGCAGCAACAGCCAGTTCCACAGCAATATGTCACTGCACAAAATCAGCATTTCATTCACAATCCAGCTACCGGCACATTCATCCCAATCCAATCTTATTACCACCATCCGGTCCCTCAGCAAGCACCACAGCCGCCCATACCGCAGCCTGTGCCACAGCCACAACAATCGCACGCTTTCGACCCAAATACTGGCATGTATTACATTCCTATGCGCACGAATGCGCCTCAGGCATATAGCATGCCTCCTGGTGCTGCTGCTGTGCCGCCTCCCACCCTTGTTGACACTACACCAAAACCAACCGTGCCAATTCCTCAGATGGCCGTAAAGCAGCCTGAACTGCAGCAACCTGGTTTGTACCGAACTACCGCAGCGCCTACCCCTGTACCAGCGTCTAATGCTGCTCCTGCGTATGCTGGGATGGGCTACCACCATGTTATTCAAACACACCATCATCCAGCGCCACAGCCTGCAGCGACTGTGGCAAGCAATTTTGGATATGAGTATGGTGATCCTACGCGAGCACAGGTCTTCTACTCGCAGGCAGCGACACCACCAACATTGCCACCTCAGTATCAACCAATGGGCTCGCCTGATGCTGGCCAGGCTGACCTGAAACAGGCCCGGGCTTCATAGCTCAAGGATTTGTGAACTCTGGTATGTTGAGAATCCTAGAAGTGTAGTTATCCTGCCGTTAATTATCACTATTGTTATTACATGTTACATGAGTCAGTTGGCAACCAGTGGATGGATGATGGCATTAGGCAGCTGTGCATTTGGGATCAAAATAAGATGAAAATGGGATGGTGGTTCTTGTGTTGGGTGAAACTCAAGAGGGTGTTTGTGATTGGTTCTGGAGATGCCAATCGCCAATGCTGGAGCAAGTGGCGGGGACTGGCTTCCAATTCCAATTGCCGTCTTCTTATTTTTTTAAAAAATAAATATATAGTGTCTAAAGAACTCGGTACAAATTCTGAATCAAGAACTCATCATTTGTGTAGCCCTCTGTATATTTGAACCTGGAAGTTATTGAGGTTGAATTGTCAGATAAAAGTGTCATTACTTTGCTTGTAGAAACTTCATTTGAGTTAAATATCATATATATACATCATTCCTGTCTGTCTCTGTATTTTGCCATTGATGTTGATATATTTCTTGTGGTTTATTACATTGACTTGAATCTTCCTGCTATTGGGTCATCACAGTTCCGTGTGTGTTTTTCCTTTGGGCCATTTGCTTTTGAATTGAAACTTATTGGCTCGCAAGTCCAGGTGATTTGTTTCTTTTCAATGTATATCGCTTTCTGTAGACTGTCCGTTTGCACATCGAGTCAGCATGAACATCTATCCTGTTCATTCTATAACGTAATGTTACGGGCATGGAGACAGAAGATTGTCCATTTATATGGACTGTGAGCCTTCAGTATTAGTCCCATGTATTACTGGGTTATCAAATGAGCATATCTGCTGAGCTGCTGATTCATTACTTTTTTTATACCGTGGATTTCCAATTTATAGAAGTAAACCTGATTTTCATGCAAGGAGGAATTCAGTGCTATGATTTGCCAATATGATGGATGCACTAATTCAGTCGGGGTATTTTTAAGAGTTGCTAGGTCTTTTTCTCAGTTGATTTTGGCATCCACTGAAGCCGCGCATATATTTGGCACGAGATAATCCGTTGATAAGCCACCATGGTAGGTTGCACCTGGCCTGTTATTTTAGCACATAATTCTGCGTTTCTAATGTGTGTGTGATTTGCCGGGGGATCATATTCTTTCTTCGGTAGCGAGATCCCAGTGCCGCTTTGCGATCTCGAAGCGATGGTTGTAATCGATTGCTTGGACTAAAGAGGCAGCACTTTTCTTTTCTTTCTTTTGGAGCCACGCTAGCTTAAGATATATAATGCTAGGTGGTTGATCGATGGGATGATCATTCATCTCGCCCTTGCCTTTACGGCTTGTCTGCTAAATAGTTTTGTGTATATGATTATGTGTATCTCTCGGTGGCCAAGCCGAAGCATAGCTCTGCCCATGCGCAATTCTTTGCCATAGTTTGGTACGATAAAATGATCTCAGGAACACCACTTTACGGCTATCTTTGTACTCCTGGGTATAGCATATTCAATGCAAAGGGAGATCTATGCTCATTAATTAATCAATCTCTCCACTTGCAAACTTGCAATTCCTGGTTCTCGTTTCAGAAACTTTTACCTCTCCACTTGCAATACCTTCCTCTTCCTCGGTTCATTTCAGAAACATGTTTGGGTGTGTGCTTGGCATGGCATGGGCGCCGTGTGCATTGTGGTTCCTACAACCGCGCGAGTTGGTTGAGGCGCACGATCGAACCGTGGGAGGAGGCGTTGGATCAGGGGAATCCAGGAGGGCTCAGCACGCACGAGGCCCGGTACGCAATCCAAGCTGGAGATGGGCGCCACACTTGCACGTGGGGTCTGCGCCCACCCACACTCCCTCCCTGCTGCTGCTGCCGCGTCAAACTGATGCCCACGCCCACCTCCACCTGACCGCGGATCGACGCCGAGGAAGTGAACAAGCGCATGTGTGTGGACGGTGAATCGGTGATTCTCCTGCTGCACCATCGCTGAATCGGGCGTCGTGAGTCTGGAACATGGACTCATGGAGTAGCGAGTTAGTTTTGGACGGTGCGCGCCGTATCTATTCTCGGCTTCTCGCCGTGTCCGAGAACTCCGGTAGAATAGTCCAGTGCACGCAGGTGAGGTGAGGTAGGGCCAACGCGCCGCTGCCGCTGCGTGCCGTGGCTTTGCCCACATGGGCCTACTCGACATGGCAGATTGGCAGGCAGCCAGGCAGAGAGACCAGTAGTGCAATACTACTGCAATGCAAGGGGAAAGCCAGGCAAGCGTGCCTCCCAAAAGCCCAGATGCGTGCATGGTTTTCCTCCCCTCTCCTCTCCTCCGCGACGCAGCAGCCAGCCATTCACCCAGTCGTCGCCTTTGTGCCCAGCAATCATACATGGCTTTAGATGGGTACATGCCACCATTGCATCTCTCCTCTTTTGACTGCCTGCCCGAGCCCAAAGCCAAAACCTGGCTGGCTGGCTGCCTGGCTCCATATGTCGGAGAAGGTGACACCCAAAAAGCAAACATAGATATACATACTGTGTGCCTGCACCAAGTCTTACCAGCTATAGCTGCCATCGGCTGCGAGTGACATCAAGCTGGAGGGGATCCATCAGCTTAATCAATCAATAATCATCATTGATCATCATCCACTACCACGTACTACGTGTATGTACATTGACCGGCGGTTTCGGCGACCTACCTCTCATCTGAATTCTGACAGGCAGACCGTCGTGCGATCGGTCTACCTAATCCTGCTTCCTGTTCTTCAGGCTTTCAGCTGGACCACGCATCGCATACATGATACCTGGCCTTAATTGCTACTACCAGTAGAGTACATACTATGCATATGGTTTGGTTGATCTAATCCTTGCATGCTGAAAACTGCTGATCCATCGATCAGTTTCTTCTGTCGCAAAAGCGTCGCCCCTATGTATGTATATATATATGTATATACTGTAGCTGACTCTGGTAGTACCGGTAGATAGCAGATAGACGGGCGAGCGAGCTAGTCATAAAGAAACACACATGGTGCTGTCGATCATCATATACACTTTGTGGCCTATGTCATGGTGCATCATGATGTGTCTGCATCTTTGTTCTTCTTGGCGTGATCGATATATGGAGATGGTTAAGGAACGAGTAGGTAGGAGGTATGTACATTGGCGTATTGCGAGAAGACATCCAAATATCTATCTAACACCTAGCTAAGGGAAGAATGAGAGAGACGGATGAGATGATCGTCCAAGGCAAGATCATGGCTGTTGGTCATTACCTCAGGCAGGGGGAATATAATCTTTACTAGATAGGTGTGTGTGTCTGTCCTGTCCGGCCTCGCCATTAATTGGTGGAGCCCATGTGTTTCGCAGTCAGTCAATATTGCCATGCGTACTACCGTCCTCTCGATCTTCCTCCCATAGCGATCAGATCAGACAAGATCAAAGACGATCGTGAAAGCGAAAAGAACAGAAAACGAAAACTATATGTTACATTTGAGAGCTCTACTACGATGCTCCAGTAAAAATAACGTGAACGGTTAATCTCATTTAATCAAAAAATTCAGATCTATTTATACTACAACCTTAAATTAGTTACAATAGAAACATAAAGAAACAGTATTGTAAAAAGAAAGATACGGAGGAATATAATCATCATGACTAAACCTTTTCTTTTCTTTTTTTTTGGCTTATTTCGATGAAATATGAGCGATGCCGGCGCAATGAATGACCACAGATCGATCTTGCCGAAAAAAATATACATGACAAAGTTATCCTTAATTAATGTATTAGTAAATTATTAATTTATTCTTAATAACGAATAGATCAGATATTTTTATTGATAGTATAATACTATTATTAAAGTGCACCGAAGCATCATTCTACGTATTCAAATATGAATATGCACAATTAATAATGGAAGAACAGCTTTGTAATAGCCTTTCTTCCTTTCGGATATACATATACGGATCGTATTCTTAATCCGGTTTAAAGAGCGTTACATGTACACATCACATGCATGTGATGTTATGTTATCGTCGATCGATGCTGTTTTAATTGGTCTAGATCGATCTCTTTGATTGATTAGTTGCTGATCAATCGATTCAATTTGCAGTGGCTCCTCTACCTCTTGGGATCTTCTTCAGAACACCTGAATCCATGTCGCCGACGTGGCTCCGGAGATCGTGCACCGCCGTCGAGACCAGGTGGTCGACCTCGCTCTCGTAATTCTCGTACAGCGCAGGCAGCGTCATGGTGCCTAGCACAACTGCGAACACAGCCATGATCAGAAAACTACCATGAGCTTATCGAGATCAGAAATGGAGTTTTCTGAAGAATCAATTGGGAGTTTCTGAAGAAATGTTCGTCAGTCGCGGAGTTACCTAGGTACAGGAGGGTCAGGGAGCTGAAGCAGCTTGCAATCACTGACGCTATGAACAGAGAGAACACCGTCTGAAACATGCACACAAGCAGATAATTAAATGGGTGTATCAGATTGGTATAGGAAGTATCAATCTTTGTGTGCGGTAGCAGACACTCACCAAGATGAACATTTTGATGTCCTTTCCACAAGCGATGTCGTAGAGCCTGTGCACGAACCAGGTTAGCCTGCTGTGCAAGGCCAGGATCACTTGCCTGGTGGTTCTCTCAGACACGAAAATTTCAGGAATTCTTGGAGCCGGCCTGCAGTTGACATCTCAAAACTTAGAACTTTCCAGGATTGAGAACGATACAGCCCATCAAAAACGAAATCTTGGGCTAATTTGGTAGTATCGAGTGGCCGTGCTTTGTGTAAATTAAATGGGCTTCGTCCTTGATGAGGCCCAGATTTCAGATAAAATGGAAGAACGGAGAGGGGGAGAAGAGCGAGTGGCTTACAGGTTGAAGAAACCAGAAGCATTGGCCCATATGAAGACGACGAGCATGCCGAGCATGGAGAGGTAGCATGCCAGCGTCAGGAAATGGTACTCCGCCACCTCGAACAGATACCATGCCACCGTCGCGCCAGCGACGATGGACGCCGACACCCTCCTGTCCCTCCACAGGATGATGTCTGCAGCTGCATTCATCTCCAATGCAAGTTCAGAACAGATACACTTCGAGTGATTCACATCGATTGCAATGAGCTCGTTTGAGCAAATCCATGAATAATCTAGCTCGCAAGAATTGATCAGAATTATCAAAATTATGCACCTTTGTGTCCACCTAGGGCGTCATGCAGTGGCCTCTCTCTTCCGAAGAGCTTTGGTGTCCTGTGAGTTCGTACAGTTATTGCCATTTTGATATCCGAATTTGAGGTCGCTATGCAATATGCAACTCGCGAGGATTTGTTCTTATAATCAGCATCGGCTTCACCATTGCACTGTCAATGAACAAGGCGTCCCGGGAAAAGCAAGGCATAACTTTGGCACCTGGCTTCTGTTATCTGTATTGATTCTTTGGTGTCCAAGTGTGATCGTTTGGGGTTGGGATCTGATCCAATTCTTGTGATTTTGGATTCTGTATGATCGCATTTCTTTTATTTCGTTGTTGAAATGTGCGTTACTTGCATTGGAGAATGAGACCTTTCAGCTGAAATTCTGTGGAGTAGAATGAGCAAACTTGGGAGCTTCTGTATTAGCATCTCTCAAAGACTTCTTACAAATGCAACCTCTGGATTTCAGATTTCAGATTTGGTGCTTGGAAATTCTTAACGACCAACTTGAAAACTTGAGAGTAAAGTTTGTGCAAGTGAGAAAGATTCGGCAGGGTAATAAACCTTTAGACAACTAAAAAAAGTACAAGGTTCTTTCAGCAGGTATGTTTGTAAACATATACACTTGTGTAGAACTATTGATGCAGAAATACTGTTACTACTGTACTACTATTCTTCAGTGGAGTGATCAGAAAATCAGAATACTTGCATGATTGAAGTAAGAACTGAACAGTCTTTCACTCTTTTTTTACTGTGACTGTGACCTGTTGTTGATGATTTGAATCATTTCAAACGATTTTACATTTTTGTTGAAACCAAGCCCATCTTTATGTTTTGCTATCGTCCTATTGTTCATCTCAATGAAACAAAAGTTCTACTGGAGTACTACATAGTGTCGTTC
Source organism: Oryza officinalis (assembly GCA_008326285.1). NCBI lineage: Eukaryota > Viridiplantae > Streptophyta > Magnoliopsida > Poales > Poaceae > Oryza > Oryza officinalis. The sequence continues at coordinate 3,545,048 of BDMV01000001.1, read as the reverse complement.
GAATGATCAAATCTGACAACAACCTGATTGAACATTCAGATCTTCAAACAACGAACAGTAAGCGTTTTCATCTACCGCGTCCGTCCTTTTTAATACTATACGTACTATTTAACATGTCAACTCACAAGCAATTTGCAAGAGATTAGATCCAGAGTGATATTCTTTGGAGTGATATGACCTGGCCAAGATGCTATATGGTGGCTTTGGCCGGCTTAAATTATTAAACCACCATGACAATTGACAAAGACACAATGCCTTTCCCCATTAGCAAAAGTAGTTATACTTCCCCGCCAAAAAAAAAAAAGTTATACTATAGTGGCAATCACATGGTAGAGATGCGAGCTGAGCAGACGAGCGCAGCGTCAAATATCCGCATCTTAATCCCTCACTGCATAGCGGTAGCAGAAATAGTTCTCTTTGGTCCCACATTAAGGTGTAGGGTGCGGTTGTTGCATCGTGGAAAACGATGCTTTTGCTTTGTAAATCATGTTGCTTAGTACTTCTAATGGGTCATTTGCATTGTATAGTTGCAGTAATATATGGTTGATATCAGTGCGTTCTTATCAGCTTATCCCTTAATCTGGCCTCCACGGCTGAGCCTAAAACGCCTCATGGGCGTTTGCAAGGGGCGGGTTTTGTTAATGACAGCGTAATTAACGACTTAATTATGCTTTGTTAATGCTAATGATTTGTTTCGGCCGACGGCGACTGGCCGCGGAGGAGGCGGTTGCCGTCAGGGAAAACGAAATCGAGACGGACGTTTTGGCGGGAGTATCTCGGGAGGGCCCACCTGTCATTGACTGATTCAGTCTAAGCGCGACGTTTGCAGGTAACCCGGACGGCATTACGGCAGTGCGGTTCGCTCCACGACGAAACGCGCGACGGACAAAGCCACGTCAGATGGCCCTGCAGGTCACAGGCAGCGCGGGCCCATGTCGCGGCATGGCCCACCTGTCATCTGTGTTACCTCGCGTCCTCGACGGCATCGACCAGGGCCGCCACTATTACAGGTGGGACCCGAGGAGGTCGCATGAAGCAATGATCTGATCACGAACAGTTCGGTGTTGTTGTCCTGGCATGTGGGGCCCAGTAGCAGCGACGGGGCAGATCACGTGGACCCACATGTCAGTGGACCATTCCAACCCGTGCACCAATACTCTATAGTGGCGGCCCTATAGGAGTACTCTATAAAGGAAAAACTCGTGGTCGTCTTCCTCCTCGAGACCTCGGCACTACACAAATTTCGGCAACGTCCAGTGCTCTCCACCACTCTCCAGTCAGTGCCAGTGGCCATGGACTCCGCCATCTCCTCCTCCTCGTCCTTCTCGCCTCTCAGGTTGTCTCAGAATCATGGTAGTATGAGCGGTAGCACCAGGGCTCAGGTGCTCCCGGTGGGCCGGCAGCAACCACCCGCCGCCACCCGCCTCCGCGCCGTCTCGCCGTCGCCGACACCGCCCGCGCCGCAGCCGGTGGAGACGTTCGAGTTCGATTCCCTCAAGGAGACCTTCTCCGTCGACATCGTGGCGGCCGAGGCGCGCCCGCTCAACGTGCCCCTGGCGGCGCCCTTCACCATCGCGTCGTCGCGGCTGGAGGCCGTGTCCAACGTCGCCGTCCGGGTGGAGCTCCGGAGCGGCGCGGTCGGGTGGGGGGAGGCGCCCGTGCTTCCCTCCGTCACCGCCGAGGACCAGCCCGGCGCGCTCGCCGCCGCCACCAGGGCATGCGCCGCGCTGGCCGGCGCGCCCGCCGTGCCCCTCGGTGTCGTGCTCCAGGACGTCGCCAGTGCGCTCCCCGGACACGCCTTCGCCTCGGTGAGATATTTCACGCAATCCCGTCAAACACCTGACTCAATTTTACCTTAATCCTCGTACTGTGATACTCTGATCTAAGATAATTGCGGTTACGGGATTCGCGTTGATAAGTCAGAACTGTCACTTGAACTCAAGTGAGGTGCTTTGGTCGCTGGCGTTCTACTGAAATAAGTGTGCCTTTCTTTCTTGGCCTTTTTCTCTTCAGTAGCTGCCTAATTCTATGCTGGAATTTTGTGAGAGGTCATTCTCTCTGGAGTGTTGGATACTTGCTGCCGATGTTTTCTTGGAAGCAAAATATAGTTTTGTTACAAACATGTGGTAGCTAACTGCTAACACAGGCTCATGACCCTCATGGCAACACGACTCGTAAGTCATAACCGCACATGGAAAAAATCCTAGATGAACAATCCAAGTTACTCCTGTAAAGACCCTTTTAGAAAGAAAAAAAAAGTTACCTGTAAAGAACCATGAATAACAAGCCTACAATACCAGAGATTTCACATCCAAAATCAGGGAGGGGTTCACCTGTTCTTTTTTAATTCACATACAAGTGCAATAATGTAAGGCGTCATCAAATGGTTTTGGCCTTTCTTTTAGGATTACACTATTTCATTATTTGTTTGGTACAAGATTTATCCTTTGATGTCTATTCAATTGTGCTCTTCTCCAATGAAGGCTAGAGCAGGAATGGAGATGGCTTTGATTGATGCAATTGCTAACAGTATCCGCATCCCTTTGTGGAGATTATTTGGAGGGGCGTCAGACAGTGTCACAACAGATATCACGGTATGGTCATCTCAGCATCCTCTGCATTGATTCCAGCAAGCAATCTTTCTTATAAAAATCGTTAATTTCTTCTACTTTTGAATTTAGATTCCAATCGTGACACCAAATGAAGCTGCTCAGTTAGCCACGAAATATCGAGGGCAGGGATTTCAGACTCTGAAGCTCAAAGTCGGGAAGAACTTAAACTCAGATATAGAAGTTTTGAAGGCTATACGGCTTGTCCATCCAGATTGTTCATTTATCTTGGATGCAAATGAAGGATACACAGCTAATCAAGCAATTGAAGCTCTTGATAGACTAAACGGTTTGTACCCCTGTAAATTGTATACTATTGTAAAACTTCCTATATTCTGAAAATCTTAGCTATTTAATATCTGAGCCGTCCGATCTTCTCCTGTTAAGCTATTTTGTTGTTACTGCCATTGGTTTCAGAGATGGGAGTGACTCCAGTATTGTTTGAGCAGCCAGTTCATCGAGATGACTGGGAAGGTCTCCACGATGTTAGCATTGTTGCCATGGAGAAATACAGAGTTGCTGTTGCAGCTGATGAAAGTTGTCGTAGTTTGCTTGATGCTCAGAAAATAATAGATGGAAATCTTGCTCATGTTATTAACATCAAGCTAGCAAAGCTAGGGATTCTTGGAGCCCTCGAAGTAATTGATGCTGCAAGAAAAGCCCGCATTGCGCTGATGATAGGCGGTATGGTTGAGACTAGGATCGCTATGGGCTTTGCTGGTCATCTTGCAGCTGGGCTTGGTTGTTTCAGGTTTGTGTGGTAATTATAGAATCAAACTTTTTTCCAGCCAAAGACAATGCCACTAGTATGATTAAAATGAAAAAGAAATGTTACATTTCTCTGGGTTTCTAGACCTTGTATCTGTCAAAATAGCCACTGATGTTTTCCTCCCTCTTGTGAATTCAGTTTTGTTGACCTGGACACACCTCTTTTACTGTCTGAAGATCCAGTGTTCGGTGGCTATGAAGGTACAAAAACATTTTATTTCGATCTCCTTTGTAAAATGTTCTGTGGTTAAGTGAAAAGAACTGTTGAATGTAGTTCATATGACTTATTCAACTTAACTTCTTTCATCAGTTTCTGGACCTGTATACAAGTTTACAAATGCTCGAGGCCATGGTGGTTTCCTTCACTTAGACAACAACGGCTTGGTAAGAAGCATTTCACTCTTGCTGTTTAAGTTAAATTGTCAAGTCCTGTAATAGCATTGTTTCTAGTATCCAAATGAAATAACATGTAACAAAAATGTAATAACATGAACAAAACAGTTTGGAACCAAAGTAAAATCAAATTTACCTATCAAACATGGTAACAACCAGAGGTACCTATTCAGATTGACCAGTATAAATGGTGTTCTTATTTTAATGCAAATGGTCTCCTCAGTGACTAAAAAGATGTATAACTAATTGGTATATCATTTTATTTTACAGAAATAAGGAATGCCCTAGCCCTTTGGGAGCTTCACAGACAACGGTGACACGTTCAATGAACAATTGTTCATTTGTTACCTTCAACAATAATCAAGTGGAGTTGAAACCAAAGGAGCAGTAAACTTGTAATCCTATATGACCTTAAAGAGGCCGGTTATTGTTGCCAGTCCAGTTAGGCCTGAAATATTTGATCAGGCTGTAGATGGATAAATTAATGAGGCATTTTCAGCTGGCCTTGTTGTTCTGTACTGTAGTATTTATTGTACGATAAATAAATTACTAAGTATGGTATAAAAGACCTTATTTATGCAGCCTCGAATATGCTCAAGTACAGTGTATTCTTCTGCTTATTTTTGGTGTTACCTGCTTCAGTACTACTCATACTCGACAAGTTGATTGAGAGATCACCCCATATATGTTCCTCACAAAAACAGGGAAGTGGGTCCCACTAACTCGTTGGTTCCACTATATTTTTTATTTTTTTATTTGGCTGACATATGGGTCTCATATATTTTGTTTTAATTTTTAAAATTTCTAATCTTGCTTATAGTGCAATGTCAACGCTAAGTGAGACGAGGACCAAGTTAAACCAATCACGTTGGTGCCACGTTAGTTAAAACCGTCGTCCAAACCACTTTAGGACCTTGTTTGCACAACCACGTAGGTGTCACGTTAGTCAAAACCGCCGTCCAAACCGCTTTAGGACCTTGTTTACACTGATTTTGTGAGTTAAGGGACATAAACGTCAAAATAAAAGACTTAAAATGAACTTATTAAAAAAGAAGAAAAGAAAAGAGAGTATCGATCACCCTAGCCAGCCCCGCACCAAACACAACCCAATCTTCCATGGGCTTGGCTAGCCCACCATAAGTTTTGATCGCGAAGAATAAGTCCACCTTGACTCCCTCAAATATAAACTCAATCTGATCCGTATTCCTTAACCACAATACCGGATATTTTGAACTCCCAACTACTAAAACCGGTACAATTTGACTTCTAGAGAAGTATTGATAGTGGTATTCGCTGATGTGGCTTCCACGTGGCAACCCAGTCACCAAAAAAATTAAAATAAAGTGGAGCCCACCTGTCATACTCCCTTCACTCTCTCTCCTTCCTTCTCTATCCCACACACTCTATCTCCCCCTGTTTTCTCCCCATGTTAAGTGACCTGGGTGACGACGGCAAGCCAGTAACCCGACGTGGTCGTAGGCCTTCCTCGTCAAGCGGCGCCCCGACGAGGAGCGGTGGCGTGGAGCGGTCTCCACCGATGCCTTACACCGATGACGCGAAGCGAGGATGAGGAGCAGCGGCAATGAGCGGTGGCATGGAGCGCGCTCCCCATCTCCCCCGATGCCTTCCATCACACCATCATCATCTCCGCCACTTGTTGATGAAAAATCCGCGTCCGACAGATGGTGTCAAATCTGTATTGACGCGAACTATGTCGACAAACATGAAGACCTAGGAGATCTGCTTAGTTCTAGGGCAGGTTCTGAACTTTGATGAAATGCAGATGTGCCAATCAGTTTGATCCTGCAACTGACAAGATAGATAAATATGTTGACGACCAAATAGCCGATCGACTAACAAGCCGATGTAGTGATACTAGCCGATGTCGATACTAGTCGATGTCAATACTAGCCGATATAGATTAGGTTTTAAACAATTGGCTATATGTCCGATGTAGATTCTGACACTTGAGTAAATAATGATATAAAGACAACCGGCTGATGATAATGTAATAAGATAATGAACCAATCAACCGATACTGATATAGAGTATTAGATGTAGGCTCGATAGTTAAAATATACATCGGCTGAAAGTCCAATGTTATTAAATCCAAATAATTAAGTGATCAGTAAAACCTTTGCTGTAATCGGTTAAAACCAACTTGTATATAATCCTTATAAGCCGATTCAACATTTAAAAAATATTTAGATAACTCATCGGCTGAAACCCCGATGAAACAATGATTGATGCCTACTGACTTAAATAAATCTAACTTACAACCACAACCTCATAGGTCAGACCTAACCGATGAAGCATAAGGTTGATAATTGCCTGGTAGATTTAAGCAAGCCGATATGACACCGATCAAAGTGGTCATACATTAAATTTAACTAAGACAGTAAAACCATCAAAGAAAAATTTAACACATTAGATAAGATCGGCTAACACTCCGATGAAACATTAGCATGAACATATCGGTTTAACAAGATTTAGATTATCAACAACAATCTAGTAGGTCTAACCTAACCGATGCAGCATGAGATTGTATATAATAATCTAATACTCAATTAGCCGATAAATCTGTCTAATATGATGGATATAACAAATCTATCTAAAACAACATTGTGATTGTAGAAATATATTGACTAAGCCATTAAATCAGACCTAACCGAGACAGTCCCAACTAAATCGATGCATCTTTAAACACAATGCAATTAAAGATAGAATCGAGATATCAAGTAGGCAAAGATACCGACTGAACTAGAGCAATCAAAGATATCGAAGCAATGCAACCTTGAACAACACCAATATAGCCGATACAATTACCAGGGCTGGCAGAACTTAGCGCTTACCCCTTCGCCGGAGATCGAGACCGATGCAGCCTCGTGTCAGGTAATAAAAACCTCAGAAAAAAGGGTGACGATGCACCGAGAGTAGTTGTATTGAACGAGAGATAAGTTATAGGGACCCCGAGTGTATATATTTATACCCATAGACCGATGTGAGTCCTGATCGGACACAACACAAACTTTTCTAAAGATAAAAGAAAAACATAAGTCTTGATCGGACACTAAACAAAACTTTCTAAAGATAAATCTTGCCTATTAATAGATAAATTAAGCTGCTATGTCGTGGTCTTCACGATTTCTTATTGAACTCGGTCTCTTCTGGATAAGCTTTCTATCGGCTGATTGTGTTTTTTCCTTAACCGAATTCACTAAAAAATCTTACCAAATTTTAACGTTAACACGTAATTGTGCCGCAAACGAGGAGGGGCTCAGGACGGCTGCTCCACGCCGCTTCTTCTCGTCGTGGCACCACTAGACGCGGAAGGCTTGCAACCACATTGGGTTGCTATCATCGCCTAGTTCCCTTGCCACCGTCACTTTGCTGCCGCCCGTCGCCATGCACCCCCTGATGCTGCCGAGAAAACATGGGGGGAGGGCCAGAGAGGGAAGAGAGAGAGGATAGGTGGGCCTCACTTCATTTTTTATTTTCTTTGATGACTGAGATGACAAACGTGGGCATCACGTCAACGAATACCACTATCACTGCTGTCATGGGAGTCAAATTATACCAATTTTAATAGTTGGAGAGCCAAAATATCCGGTATTATGGTTGATGAATATGAATCAGATTGGAGCTATATTTAAAGGATTACAAGTGGACTTAATCCCCACAATCGATAGCCATCCATGTTTAGGTGGCCTGACTAGGCCTGCGCCATCTCTCCGAAAGAGAGCTCAAGCGGTCCGTCATTTCATCCGATCTCTCTCCATATATACAGTTGGGCCGGAAAGGGAAAGCGGAGTACGTGGGGCCCATAATGTTGGGCCGAACTGACGGCAAGCCTTCGGGGAGCGGCCCAATCGATTAGTCGTAGTCTGGCTGGCCATTGCACGCGACCACCTCAGTTTTATGCGATTAAACTCTGACCTTAAGCAGCAATTTGATCTCAAATTTGTTCTTACATACTCCCTCCGTCCCAAAACATAAGGGGTTTTAAATGGATGTGTCACATTCACCCAAAATTCCTTATGTTTTCTGATGGAGGGAATAACAGAGGAGCAATTCTTCTTCTTCCTCCTGTCTACTGAGGCAGCTGGGAAGCTCAGCCTGAAGTGGTTCATTTGGACAGGTATTGCGGCCGTGGCGCTACCTGTTCGCCATGCCTGGCATGCTGGTGTCACCCACCGTGTGTTTCTTACACCTTTGTTTTTTTTTGCCACTTCCCGATTGACCAAGAAGTTGTCCACGGCTGAGATTTGATTTGTTTTGTCAAGTACTTGTAATCGTTTTTGCTTTTGCTGTACTTCTACTCGTCTCTTGTTTGTTTGGACGATAAAAATCTGTGGATCAGAATGACACATTGACACCTCCATAGCGAAAACGACCAACATATATCCACTTCTGCTCATCATATTTTCTGGAGGGTGGATTCTAATTCCTCGAGGGCTGTTCTCTTGTATATCTTTTTCTTTCAAATTCAATACAAATAGTTTTAACTTTTTTTAAAAAATAACAATGTATAGTATAGTGACATCTAACACTCTATCAAAAATTAAGTTCAAATTCGACCAATATGTTAGGAAGAAAAAAAAAGACAAATTCGGATGTGAATAGTACCACTATTATTCATATTCGAATTTGTTTTTTTTATATCTCAACGTGTGAGTTGAGTTTGGATCTAAACTTTTGTGGAGTGGTATATATATGTTATATGAACGTTGTCAGTTTTTTTTCAAAATTTTTGATAACTATTTGGATGGTTTTTAGATAAATGAGAGGATATCCCTCAGGGTTTAAAATAGCTCCCTCTTTCTTGTGAGATCAGGAGATGACGTTAAGTCAGCGAGCTGCTCCAGCAAGTGCATTGCACTTACACAGACGTGAAGTCAAACAAACATGAGCAAAAGAAGAAGAAAAACAAAATAATACTCCGTATATCGTAAACATTTGCATTAACATTTGATAATATCATGTCGTCATGGCAGTAATCAAACAAACAAGCAGGAGTACAGCATGGTGTGATGGAGAGGCAAGAGGTTCATGGAGCGGGAGCAGCGGAGTGCAGCTTCCTGTCGAGCACCTCGGAGCAGATGTTCCCCATGATGTGGTAGAAGGAGGCGAGGTCGGAGAGCTGCTCCACGGACATCTTCGCCATGAGCGCCCTCGCCGCCGCCTCCCGCTCCTCGTTCAGCTTCAGCCGGTTGATGTACCCCGACGCGTTCCTCACCGTCGCGCCCATCTGCTTCAGCCGCTTCTCCTGCTGCACGCTCAGCGCCGCCGTGTTTGACTGCTGCACCACACACACCACGCTGCGGCGGTTAGGCTGGACGTCCGGCCGTTGGCATCCGTGCGCGCCGGTGGAGGTGCGGTCGGGCTGGGTTTTTACCTCAAGGAACTCGGCTCCGGCGTCGAGGTCACGCTGCTCGGCCGGCCGCGGCGTGCCCGCTTCAGCGCCGGAGACGTACAGGTTCTTGGCGAGCGAGAAGCTCCGAACGAGCACCTTTCGCTGCTTCTCCATCTCCTGGTTCAGCTTCGGCGACGCGGGCGAGCGCTGCGACATGGCAGCGGCGGCTGCCAGCTTCTCCTGGTACGCGACGACGGCGCGGACGAACTCCTGGTAGGCCTTGGGGCAGCCCGGGTAGTCGAACTCGTCGGAGCCGGCCTTCCGCATGCGCTCCGGGTGGAACTGGAGCCCCATGATGAACTTGCCCTCGCCGGGGTTGTACGCGTCGGGGTCGTAGAACCCCTCGATGAGGCCGTCCGGCGCGAACGCCATGGGCACGAACCGCTCCGCCAGCCGCCGCACGCCCTGGTGGTGGTAGCTGTTCACGGTCAGCTGGTTGTCCTCGCCGTCGAGCGACTCCGCGAACCACTCGTGCAGCGGCGTGCCCGGCAGGACGCGCACCGGGTGGCGGTGCCCGTCGTAGTCGTTGTAGTTGATGTGGCGAACGGCGGCGGCAGCGGCGGCTTGCGGCGGCGCGGGGAGCTCGTGGTCCACGTCCTGGTAGAGCGTGCCGCCGCAGGCGACGTTGAGCACCTGCGAGCCGCGGCAGATGCCGAGGAAGGGAATGTTCCGCTCGAGGCAGCGGCGGGCGAGGCGGAGCTCGATGGAGTCCTTCTCGTGGTCGATGGCGGCGTCGCTCGGGTGGAGGCTCCGCACGGCGTCGAGCTGCTCCGCCGAGAGCCCTGACCCCGCGTCGCCGCCGCCGTACAGCGACGGGTCCACGTCCTCACCCTCGCACAGCAGCACGCCATGGATGGGCTCGAACGAGTCGAGCAGCGTGTGCACGCCGGCGACTCGCGGCACGATCACCGGCACCGCGCCGTAGCCGACGATGAGGTCGAGGTGGTACTCCCCTGCGAACATGCATGCGCCATGCAGCACATTTGAGCCAACGTCCTAACTAACAAAATCCATGGACGAGGAGGAGGAGGAGGACGTGATGACGAGAGCTCACCGACGAAGTCGACGAACTTGTTCTTGCGGACGGTGCGGCGGGAGACGATGAGCACGCGGGGGAGGATCCGGGCGAGATCAGGGGAGGGAGACATCGCGCGCGCTCGATGAACACCTGCTGCTACTTAATCTGCAAGAAATTAACACCAGCGATCAACCGGCGATATTATCCAAGAGGATTAATCGATCGATCGATTGTGTTCTTGATTTGCTCGGATTCGGGAGGCCTCAGGGGTGGAGGTATTTATAGAAGGAAATCAATCGGAGTTGCAGCTGGATTACTAGATGGAATCGATCTTATCACCGAATTTTTTATTATTATTATTATTTGCTTTGATGAAGCGGAGGCGCATGGAAACGTGCGCGTGTGCGAGTGCGAGAGTGCGACTATGTCTGGGCGCCGCGTTACAGATCGAGCGGCTACCGAGGTCAAAGAGGGGGGGGGGGGGGGGGCAATGTAGAAATTTGCTATATGTTCCCCAAGAGTGTCTATGCATTGTCAGACTGATTGCATCAGTACTGGCTATGCTAATCCAGTAGTACATGACACCATTAAATTTCTATCTAATTGTGATGAAACCATATAATATCTGAATTCAGATATGTACTACTCCATTTAATATTACAAGTATTTAATTGGTTTGATGTCTCATTTTAATATTGCGAGTCTATCACTACTCCGGTCGCTCACCGGAGAAGAGGATGAGCTTACTATAGTTAGAGACTCCAAAAAGAAGATGACCGAGGCATGAATCTCCTCAGACCAAATTGATAAATTTATTAAAATTTGACTAAAATATAGAAAGCACACAAACAACTTGTGAGGATGTTAGTTGGGATATATACAAAACACACACAATAATTTCTTTAGTTCTAGGATACACGGTGAATTTTGCATAAATCAAAGTTGAACTAATCATCACAACTATGAGGGAAAAAATGGTCGAGGAAATGAAGCGATTAAATCGTTTGCAATTTACGCCAACCCTGAAAGGGACATGTTAAACTAGTGCTAGATGCCATCAGAAAAACAAGATAAATGTGTGCTAGACATACAAGCTAACAAAAGAATGAAGGAACTATATGGTTTTGAATAAATAGGTTGCATCATTTTATCTCCACGGATATTATGGATTTTTTTAGGTCTGCAAGTCACAATAGCGAAAGTAACCAACCCATATAATATGCCCCAATGGGTTGTGTGTTGGTGTCATAGCTATCTCTTTGCATTGATTGATGATCCTAGTTATTTTGTACTAGGCTGAATACAAATACACAATGGTTTTTATGTGGGCATTAATTAATTGAGTTCTCTGTGATTTGGATCATTGATAGATCTACTGCTCGGTGACCCTTGACAACCAATTGGGCTTATTGGCTCATGTTTGGTTCAGATGCTAGCTACTACAAAAGTGATTTTTCTGTACGAGAGCCCATAATTTTTACAAACGGACCATAACTAATGGCGTCTGCAAAAATCGAGGGTCATTTTTACATGCGGGCCACTTAACCGCCCGTATGAAAAAATAGATTTTCCCATACGGGCCTCTTAAGAGGGCCGTATGCAAAAATGAGCTCATTTTTGCATGCGGCTCACTTAAGCGCCCGCATGCGAAAATAAAATTTGAAATTTGAAATTTGAAACTAGTGTATCTCACTCATACGAACTCCAAATTAGATGATTCTTTTTCCTAAATGTTTCTAAAATCATGCTCTATCATGTTATTGTGTTCTTACTGTTATTATTTTGGTCATTTTTTCTTGAGACTTTGTTTTATCAATTAAAAATTTGAATTTCAAAACTTCAAATAATATTTTGAAGCAATAAATGATTTCAGCTGAAAAAGTCATCCACAACAAAGTTGTATAACTCATCAAGATCTATAACTTCTATTTTAGTCATTTCTTCATCCGACAAAGTGATCGTAACATTTTCACAAAATTTACATATATCTCTCTATAGTTTATAAAACTATATAAGATATGTACATTTTGTGAACAATGTTAGAAATAACTTTGTCGTATGAAGAAATGACCAAAATAAAAGTTATAGATATTGATGAGTTATACCACTTTGTTGTGGATGACTTTTTCAGCTGAAATCATTTATTGCTTCAAAATATTATTTGAAGTTTTGAAATTCAAATTTTTAATTGATAAAACAAAGTCTCAAGAAAAAATGACCAAAATAATAGCAGTAAGAACACAATAACATGATAGAGCATGATTTTAGAAACATTTAGGAAAAAGAATCATCTAATTTGGAGTTCGTATGAGTGAGATACACTAGTTTCAAATTTTATTTTCTCATGCGGGCGCTTAAGTGAGCCGCATGCAAAAATGAGCTCATTTTTGCATACGGCCCTCTTAAGAGGCCCGTATGGAAAAATCTATTTTTCCATACGGGCGGTTAAATGGCCCGCATGTAAAAATGGTCCTCTTCCTACACCTAACCTTATCTTCTCTTCCTCTCCTCTCACTTATTATCTCCTCTCTCTCACCGCCGCTCCCCCTCCTCACCGCCGCTCCCCCTCCTCACCGCCGTGGAGTCCTCTCTCTCTCTCTCTCTCCCTCACTTGGGCGGCGGCAGGAGGCGGTGAGCGACGGCGGGAGCGGCGGCGGCGGCCTCAAGAAGGCGCGGCAGCGGCGGCAGCTAGGAGGGAGCGGGCGGCGACATCAAGGAGGCGGCGGGCAATGGCGAGACAGCGGGAGCGGCGGCGGATCCGGCGGCGCCGTCCTCGGGAAAGCCGGATCCGCTGCCCTAGGGGCTCTCGGCGGCGAGC
>BDMV01000001.1:3464370-3529024 GCA_008326285.1 Oryza officinalis | reverse complement strand
AAGACGAGGAGGAAGCCCCATTCACTACTACGGAAACAGTTTTTCGTGGCGGCCATTTTGGGTCTTCGCTGGCGGCAATTGGGGCCGCCACAAAGCAAAGGCCAGTGAAGATCAAGATCTTCGCTAGCGGTTATAGACCGCCAGCAAAGAAATATCTTCGCTAGCGGTCGCTTTATGTAGGCCGCCAGCGAAGAAATATTTTCTCTGGCGGCCAATTTACGTCAGCCGCCAGCGAAGCCAAATCTTCGCTGGCCACTGGCTTAAGACAGCGCCAGCGAAAATATTCTTCTCTGGCGGCTTACACTCTTTTTGGACACGTGGCCCGCTAGGAAAAAAGCCCATAGTTTCTGGAGAAGGCACATGGCCCGCCAGTAAAAATAGGACATCGTCATATTTTTGACACGTGGCCCGCCTGCGAAGATGCAATATTTATAAAAAAATATTATATATTATTTTTTTCTTACCTTTGTTCATGTATTTTAGAGTCACACGTGGATGATATAACTAATCGAGCTATCGATAAAGTATGTTCTCTTTCGTGCAGCCGCCATTGATGATTAATATACATGCACGCGGAAATAATATATGAAGATTAATATATACATATATATATATATATATATATACACACAATATCTAAGCACCTATATAGATAGAATTGGACCGACACCACATATACAAGTAGTTGAATGTCTTACAACCCGAGCGATATACATACGCGTGAAACCTATCTATATTATACTCCTGCTCCAGTTAGACAGACATTCGTTCTCCGGCAGGGCCAAAACTCCATCGTGGTCGAAAAACCTCCCAAGCTGATGTGCGCACTCACGGTGGATGAAGTAGCACATGTCCCGTTGTATGTTCTCAATGGATTTATCATCGAGCTCCCTTTCAGACTTGGGAATTTTTGGAAGCTGGATCGAGATCATGACAAATTACGAAATTGTTCACAGTAATGCAAGTTAGCGATTAACTTAACAAGAGTATTGACGGTTTGTACTTACATCGTCGTAATTCGCGCAATATCTCCCATTGACCTTAAGGTATTCGCAGGTGTAATATCCGCATAGTACGGTTCCCACCGGTTGCTTATGACACTTTCAACATCAATTATAAAGTATATTAGTTAATTAAATGGAAAAACACATGCATTTATAAAAATTAAGTAGTATTGTTTGGCATCCAAATTTACTTACCGGCCACTTATTGCGGATGAGTATGCGTTGTCTGGAGTTTTTCCGTTGTCCGCCTTGCTGGTAATACCTTTTATATGCACTGTTTGGAGAGATAATTAATTTAAATTCGTCAAAGATAACAACACATCATGAGAATATATAAGAATAAGAAACGTCCATGCATATAACTTACAGATCGATAATTCTGAGCATTTCTTGATATGTATTGCTATCTTTATCAAGAGAATCCAAGACGACGACTTCATTGTACTTTGGATAGAGAAGAAATACTATCCAATGGTCGCTGCAAAAGAAATGGTTAGTCCAGCCGTGATTATATGTATATACTCGTAGTTGATATGAAAACTTACTCAAAGGCGTATGGCGCGTAAACACATTCCTTGTCCTGCGTAGATTCAAGTGCTATAGCTACATAAGTAGCAACATCGAGAATCTTTTCCTGATGCCTTTGTTCTATATATGCGTCCCTCTCTTGCCGTGTCATCGCCTGAACATGTGCCGGTAGCTTGTTCTCGTCTAGCAGGTAGGTGTGGTTCGGCTGGCTTATCCGGCACGGGTTTAGGAAGCCGACAGGCTTTCGCATCGCTTCGGCTTGCACGTAATTCATCCTTCAAAAAATGTAAGGTCAAATTAGGTACGCACATAGGTACAATGATTTATTGACACGTTCTAGTCATGCACTTACAGACACCAGATGCCGACCAAATTGGCGTCGAGCCTCTTCCGACGGTAGAGGGCATGCATATCGGAGAAATGGACTTGGAATAGGCATGGCCCGCTCCAGAAAATGTTCTCCTGCACGGCAACTGTGAACGATGAAAGGCCTTTTATGGTGCTTGCCCTGATGTACCATTCATGCCACCTCCTTAGTTGCCACGGTCCTTCTGTTAGTTGCCAGGCATGGATGAATGGTTGGCCATTCTGAAACTCATGCGGCACATCCGGGCAGTTGATATAATTAAGATAATCTTCCATGGTTTCCTTGAGGCCTGTTAACTTTCTGTCATCAAAATCGGCATCTTTGATATCTTTGTCCCTTCCTCGGAATGCCGTTATCATATATCTTTTCTTCGATTCACTTTTTCCTTTGTGCTTGTGTGTCCTTACCATCACTGGCACATCGGCACCCTTAGGTTCCTCCGGTTGCGATGGCTGTGTTTGCGATGGGTCTAGTTCATCAGGCATTGTCCGCTTAGGCCCTGATTGTGCACGCTCTGATTGCTGTGCCGGAGGCACTTCCTGAACTTGTACTTCTGATTGATCCATTTCAAGCCCTGATTGTACTTCTGTCTCCTTTTCAATTGGAGGTGACGCAACAGCAGGCTCTGATCTTGGAGGTGATGCAACTACATGATCTGATTGCGGAGGTGATGAAACTGGAGGATCCCTCGGTTCTTGTTCCCTTGGTGGACGAGGCGGTGACACCGGTATCCTTGGTGGACGATCCGTTCCATCCGTTGACCCTAGTTGAATATCATTCTTGTGCCACAGCACAAACTGGTCAACGGTATCTCCAAGGTACACAATCCCCTCGGGTGTTGGAATGTCGATCTCGTGCATCCGGTGAGCCTCATTGACCGTCCGGACCTCTACCTTGGCATAGTCATCCGGAATGTCTTGGCAATGGAATCTGCGGCCCGGTATGAACCTCCCAGTTGCAACCTGTATTTTCTTTCCTGCCCTGCCGACCGGAATCAAGAGCTTGCAAGGAGTATCCTCCGTTACATCGTCCATCGGATAGCTCGGATCAGCCTGCGAAACGGCACCACCGTGCATCATATTCTGGCTCCAATATCTATGGCATTCCTCACGAGCTGCTGCCCTAGCCTGGGATTCTATCTCCTCCTTATAGCGATCACGCTTCTTGTAGGTATGAGCATCCTCTTTGAATCCATCCTTCCAGCTAGTCTTGGAGGATACTCCTCGGACACGGCCAGAGTGCTCCGGGTTGCCCAACGCATAGGTCAGCTCGTCCCGGTCTCTATCTGGCACGAACATCCCGGCCTCTTGCTGCGTGACGATGTTCTTCATCTTGACAGCTACCTCCTGGAGCTTTGGATCCTTGAAGACTACATCCCCCTCCGGGGTGAAGGCCGGTGTTCTTGCGTTTTCGCTGGCGGCCCGAGACCCCCACCCCCCCTATCTTTTTAGCTGGCGGTTTCACCTCATTTCCGCCAGAGAAAAGTTTTTCCAAACGCCATGAAAGATTGTTTTCGTAGTAGTGACTCTCCTGTGTCAAGGGTGACCTGCTCCCCGTCCCTACCCTCCCGCTCCGTCTCGCTATGCCTTCCACCGCATCCACCTGCGACGTCATCTTCGCCCCGTGCCAGCCCTTCGGCGACTACAAGCTAGGGCCCCGTGATGTTGGCTGCTGCCGATTGCTGCCTGGTGAGAGAGGGGAAAGAGAGAGGGGGAAGATAAAGGGGAGAAAGAAGATGAGAGTAGTATGACATGTGGGTCCAACTTGCTGACTCAGCTAGTCAACCACAGTCAATATACCACGTCAGCAGAAACCGCCTTTGAAACCACCAAAGAAGCTGATTTGCAGCGGTTTTAAGAAATGGGAGAGTCGTTATACCCGATTTTGTGGTTGAGGGAGATGATTCAATCAACAGCAAGAGATGAGGGAGTCAAAATACACTTACTGAGTTCGGTGTTTGGGCCTCGCTAAATTACAGGTTACCCATGGCCCATGGGCCGTGTTTTGTCATGCTACTCTTCAGGGTCTCAACGCTCTCTTTCTCTTGTAGTGGCTGGCAGTGCCTGGCATATCCCCTCAAGCCGCCGCCGCCGCCGCCGTGACCCCTCGGCGGCGGTAGTGCGGATTCCGGGTCTATGCCGTCGGAGTGCGCCGGGGAAACTGGTCGAGTCAGCCGCACTGGGGTAGCGCCGTGGCGGCGATGCGGTCGTGCCCTGGCAAGGAAACTACCGTGGCCTGCGGGGCGGGGAAACTGGAGGAGCATTGCCGTCCACCCCAGGTACGCGCAGCAGCCGGCAGGGGTGCTGATGAAAGCGCTTGTTCCTCCGATGGCCTTGCAGATTAGCGCACTACCAGTAAGGCAGTAAGTTCTGCATCTTTTGTATTGACTGTGTTTTTTTGTGTGTGTAAAATAGTTCCTTATAAAAACTGCATTTGAAGTTCGTTTTGTCAACTGTATGGTTCAGACATCAGAGAAGCCCTCTGATGATGTCAAGATAGTCTGAATTCTCTGAACACTGACAATTCTTCAGTATAAAGACTTCATTTGCTAGTCATGACTCATAACCGTGAATCCGTAATTACATCCTTAGATCTTCAAATAGAATGTATATATACAATGATGTTAATATGGTAACTCTGCAAATCAGCTGCAAAATAATAACTACAAATACAGTAGCATAATGCACATCAACATATCATGATGATGCAGACATAGTAAAATTGACTGATTTATAAGATGAAACATTCGTTGAGTGGATGGGAGAGCAGAGGAATGGTTTGGCCGGCATTTCCAGTTCTCTGATGCTCCTCTCCAACATCTCTATAACCCTGCTCATCGAAGGACGAGTTTCAGGTGTCATTTGTATGCACCACAATCCAACTATGGTCATCTTTCTTACAATCTCTTCGGTTCCATGTGCCGTTTCACAACATTGCATCTCACTCACCAGATGGTCATAAACCCAATGTGGGAAAAATGTTTCACTGAAATTATCTGCAATTCCTTTTAGATTCTTTCTTCCTTTGACCATTTCCAAAAGCAGCATCCCGTAGCTATAGACATCTGATTTGGTTGACACGACTCCGAATCCTCTGGAGAATACTTCTGGAGCAATGAAGCCGATGGTTCCTCTCGCTTCTGCCATTGAAAGGATGCTGTCATTGAGGTTGCATAGCTTGGCCAAACCAAAATCTGCGATTTTTGGACAGAACTCATGATCTAGAAGGATGTTGCGAGGCTTGATATCGAAATGGATGATGCAGGTGTTGCAGCCCTGGTGCAGATACTCCAATCCTCGTGCAATGCCGATTGCAATTTTTAGCAGCATCTCCCATCCTGTAGCTAGATTTGAACTTTCTGGATGAATGTAATTCTTCAAAGAACCATTAGACATGTACTCGTAGACAAGCGCTCGCTTTGGTCCCTCTAAACAAAAACCGAGTAGAGTGACAATGTTAACATGAGATGTCTGACTGATGCTCAGAACTTCATTTAGGAAATCCTCTCCATTGCCTTTTGATACTGTCAAGAGCTTCACTGCAACCATTCTGCCATTTTGTAGTCTTCCCTTGAATACTACGCCATAGCCACCTTCCCCTAAATTATCTTCAAATGATTTAGTTATTTTCTTCAGCTCTGAGTACTTGTACCTTTTGAGAGCAAGAGATTCACATTTTTTCAACATTTCTTCTTCATTTTTCGTATTGCCAGAGTAAACTCCACAGATTGTTGATCTGAACTTTTGCCTCTGACGGTACATCAGCCAAGCAAGAAAGGCGAAAACCAAGCCAGCCGCAGCAGACAGAGATACTGAAAGTAAAGAAGAGGTACAGGTGAGCAACTGAAACTTCTGGTTAATGCATTCTGTTCTACAATTTAACCAGGTTACAAATGAAGCAGAATGTTTACCTATCAAAGCCAACTTGCCCCTCTTCTTACCATCTGCATGACAAAAAGATCATCAAACACACACACACAACATATGTCACCAGCTAGTTCTGAAAGAAAAACAGAAATCTGAATATATGCAGCTTCACAAGACTATCATTTATGCATGCTTAGCTCACCACAAATAGATGGCCTCATGCCACCATCCGAGCAAAGGCACGCGAACGCCGCTGTGCTGGCATCATACCGGCACCTACCGCCGCTCGCTGTGCAGGCATTGCAGTCACCGACAGGTTCCCACTCCAATAGAAACCCGCCCGCTATAAGCCGTCTGTAATTTGCCGCCGTCATGTCGGCGGCGTTGCTGGACCCGAGCACCAGGAACACCGAGAGCTCGCAACCGCCATTGTTCATCGGTGTCTGGCCCGTGCCATAGCTTCCCCCAAGGTAGGCGTACATGCCACTACTGTTGGCTCTGCAGTTGGTCACTGGGACAGCGTCTGGCGGTGGCAGGCTCTCTCTGCACCTGGACAGCACATAGAGCTCCCGGTTGCTCCGGCTGATACTGAACCTGTCAGTGATCGCGAAGGCGGTGGACACGTTGAACATGACGGTGCATGCAGCGTCGGCAGCGAGGAGGGTGTGCACGGCCACGAGGGAGCGGCGGCCATAATCAAAGCCGAGGACCTTGATGTAGGAGCTACGTAGGAAGGGACCTGATGTTGTGTCATTGCACGTGAGCCGGAACGCCGGCGGGCCGCAGGATGACTGGTCTCGGCTGCCTAGCCAGAATGGGTAGGTGATGGTCAGGTTCCCGCATGTCGCCGGTGGGCAGCTCGGGTCCATGGTGGCGCCATTGGCAGCGCCTGGTAGTAGCTGCAAGGAGGCCAAGATTGGCAACAGTAGCAACTTGGTATGCATTGCAAAATGTTGGATTCTTTTTTTTCTTCTGTGCAATTGACGCTTCTTGTAAAAATCTGAGACAAGAAAGTGATCTGGTCCTGCTTGAAAGTTAAGGCTAGCAATTTATGTGATGCTGTTTGGACTTGTCTTGCCGCATGCGTATTGGACTCTAGCATTTGATGACAAATACGTCGTTAACATGTTTGTTTGTAACACGGGAATACTTGAGCAAGGTTTTCATACAGAGACGTCATGTGAGACTGTTCTTGCCTAAGATACAGATACTAGTTTTGCCACATCTCCGGAATCCTGAATTACTGTCCTACTGTGCTTCTAGTTGTTTTAGACCTTTATATATAGTATACGTCATGTAATCCACACTAGAATAATTGGTGCACCTTTTTTTCCTTGCAAGGGTTTTGTACAATAAAATCTGCATGTTTAATTCTTGAAAAAGCTTTGTTGTTTACCTGTCGTTTCTAACAATTCAAGCCTGCTCTAGATGTAGTTTAATGGTAAGAGTCTACCAAGTTCAAAGATGAACCTTTTGCTATGTTGAAATGTTTTGTGTTTCCACCTTTCATCAATGGCAATCTTTTAGCTGAACTGGTTGGTGGCCAACTCAATACTCTGTGACACTATTTTGCCTGTATTTTCAGTGGCAATCTATCTTCCTTTCCAGACTTACAATCGAATTGTGCCTATTGCTGCATAGCTTTTATCCAATTTGCTTGGCAAATATCTATGTAATTAACAAGTGTACTTCCTTTTTAGCTTATGTAGGCATTCTTACGTGTCACTCTCCTGTAAGAGCTCAATAAGAAAATAGAGGTATTTACTACACTGCCTAGCAGGTCAACGCATGTACCTTTCATGAAAGAAAGCCAGAGCCAGAAGGTGACCTCATATCCAAGTTACTTCCGAAATTCCCAGTTTTCTCTGTAACGAAGCACGATTTTTCCACAGCTAAACAAAGTCGAACACTATTGTATTATTTCCATGTAGTAGCAGTTAGGATAATGCACCTCTTGCAGAGACCACGGCGATGGAAGAGATTTTTCGCTGGAGCGGATGGAGCCATGCGTATGGATGGACAAGGACTTGGTGCCATGGCGCCGTCGTAGCTACGGAAGAAGTGATGGAGACTGCATTTTCCCGACGTAAGCTTCGCGTACATAGTTTTTAGCCTCTGAACATTTTTCAGTTTCAGATAACCGTTTCTACCTGCAGAAAGAAAAATTCCAGGGCATGAATTTTTTCTCTGTTGACCCCAGCGACACCAAAGTCTCCAGACTAGTTTGGTGAGGAGAACACAATAGTTGTGCCTTGTGGGCATCTTCAGTTTTTCACAATGATTAGTTTCAAAGCAGTACCTTGCTTTAGCAAAAGGAGATGATCGAAAACTTTTGGATTAACTTACTGGTAGCAGCAAAGAATTTTCATCAACCATATTCAAATACTCATCCATTCAAAAGTGGTCCACATATACAGCTTGTGTGTTGAATGCTGAAATGGAAACCGGAAGACCAAGAATTGATACCGTGGAACTTGCGTCAGACTTTCTTTTGGGGCTTGGAGTGCCTGGCTAGAATTTGTCGAGCCATGTTCTAAGGTAAGGGTCGGTCAATGATAATATGGTCCATTAACTTCTCCCGTTTCCTATTGTTTCAGGCAAACTGACCACATAGGATGGAGAGAGCTAGCTGGGAAAGTGTTTTTATCTTCTCGTTTCATGCATGTTACATAAACAGTCATCAAAAAATTTTAAAAAAAATTGACAAGATAAATTAATATAAAATATATTATTTTATAAACATACAAATTAAAATTTAACTTTTACAAGTTGTAAAAAAATAATAAATATAACTATGATAACTATGATTGTACGATAATTATTTTCAGTTTAATTTGTTCTTTTTGTTGTAACTTGTAAAAGTCGAATTTGATCTTGTATGTTGGTGGAGTGATATATTTCATATTAATCTATGTTACTAATTTTTACTATTTTTTTTAAAAAAATTTAATAACTATTTAGATGACATACAAGCAACGAGGGGTCCGCTTAGGTGCGAACAAAATCCGGTAGCGAATGAATTCACGGTCAAAGTATATGGCCGCGAGTTGTGACCGAAGCAGCACCGGTGTTTCGCTCTGTTCATCTCTCCAAAGTCCACCCCTCGCACGGATGCAAGCAACAATCTGCCGGCATCCTTAACCTCCGTCCTAAACCTCGTTGATATCTTCTTCCTTACCTGCGATGCGATGCATCCTGCTTTGCTACTGCTCCCCCTCGCCTCCTTTCTGCATGTCGCAGCAGCCATCGGCAACGAGACCAGCACCAGCAAAAACACAAGCTGCACGCCGGCGAGATGCGGGAACCTGACCATCACGTACCCCTTCTCCCTCATCGGCGTGCAGCCGCTGTACTGCGGCTACCCGGTCTTGGACCTCACCTGCGACAATGGAACCGGCCATGCCTTCCTCACCAGGACGTTCCGGGACCACCTGTTCCGCGTCGACAGTATATCCTACGAGACCGGCACGATGGTGGCGGTCGTGGAGACCACCTTCAACGGCGACGCCGGCTGCCACATCCCGGATTTCAACGTGACATCCAGCCTCAGTCCCTTCCCGCTCATCATCAGCAACACCAGCAAGTACCTCAACTTCGTCTACAACTGCTCGCTTCCTGACCCTGAGCGTGTTCTACTAACACGGCAGACGTGCGCAAACCACACCATGGGAACTTACATCTCCGATCAGTGGGACAGCGCACCACCGTCGGGAACTCCAAGGAACTGCAGCTTTGTCAGCCTGCCGGTGCTTGGGTTCAATGGTAAAACGAACGCGTCAATTCAACAGTACGAGCGACTGATCAGCGATGGGTTCGTCTTGGAGTGGATGAAGTCGGCGATGGGAGATCAAGACTGCGATGCGTGCAGAAGGGGAGGCGGGGAGTGCAGGTTCGTACAGCTTTCGTTCCAGTGCGTCTGCCTCGACGGGTTGCTCTGCTCCAATTCAACCCGTACCAACACAACGTCAAGCCATCCATCAGGTAAGGAGCGTTTGCTACCTTTGCATTGGCGTGAGAATGAATACACTATGCATATTACACGCATTGAAATGCATGTTCCTACTTACTATCATTTAGGCGGGTTTTCTTTTTTTTTTTTTTGGCCTCCTGTGGTAACTTGGGGGATTCGTAAGAAATCTCTACACAAGATTAGGAGTTAGGAAACTGCTAGTCTGCAAATTTTGTTTTCCATTATTTCTTAGAGTTGAGATATTGCAGGCTATTAGTTTTCATAAAGAGTAGAGGTAACAGAAATTCAAAGGCTGCTAACATTAAGACGCCGCCTCTGGTCTGAAACTCTGAATGGCACTTTCCCTTGACTTGACTATAATATCACAATGCACTCAATTCGTATATTTGATTTTCCTTTAACTTTCTTTCATTTTTTTTTGAAGGATACCTCCCTTGAATTGCTTCGGTCTTATCTCTGATGTCAATTTTTCTCATTGAACCAATTTCTTTCTCTCTTACTTTCTTTCTTTGTTTCTTTCATTCATAGCACCTACTGCACTGTTCAAAACAAACATTAGCAATGGGATCAACAAAAAGGCAGAGGGTAGCAGTTAGTCGATCTATCAAGTTGTGCATTCAGTTGTGACGACATATCGTTTTCATATATGACTCTGCAATCCTTGTGTCAACTGTCAAGTACTACTTCAGTTCATCCATATGTGTGATGTGTCATGTCATGTCATCCAAATCGAATTGTAGCATATGCATGCATATATAAGAGTTACATCTGCAGGTGAAATGATGCCTTTGATGTTAGGGAATAGAGTAAATTAATCAGCTGAAAGGGGCTAGCACATGAACTTAGACCCGGCAAGGAACAAATGAAATCCAGGGGAAGAGTGAAAAGGACTAGGACGACCTAGAAGTCTTCTTTGTTTAAAAGAAGAAAATTATGTGTTTTAGTCCTGTAGTGATCATACTATTGTTACTGTAAAGCTTTATGTTTTCATCAGTTCGGTTAATCTATCAATATTGGAAGATAGATTTTGCTAATTATTACCTAACCAATCTTTTGGGCCCATCTATTGATCCAATTTTTAAACCATTAGATCAACATCTACCAGCCTACATGTTTACTTCTTTCGGGGTAAAACAAAAAATGTTATAGCTCAAAATAAAATTTATAGTTTGATGAATCCCTATAGATACAAAAGTACAAGACCAACAAACTAATCTAGACAAGCACAAAAGAAAATATCTATATATAATCATACAAAATTGTGGGTAAAAAACCTAAATGTCGCAATAAAGCTTTACTTCCCTCTTTGGTATAGTTTGGATCCTAGATTTTTTGGTGCTGGATATTCCTAGCTTCATAAATACATGGATCTAGATCAGCGATTACCTTGATAACATTTGAATGAATCATTTTGTTTCCATAGATGAAATAAAAGTTTTTGAACCACTATAGTTTAAACATACAAACTTCAAATCCAACATGAATCTAGAATCTGGAGCTGTGCCAAATAGAACATAAAGTAACACTACAAATACAAGTTTTATATGATGCATGTTTGGGTGACTGATAAATAAATTTTAGTGAACCAATAAATAGTAAAATATTTTTAGTTAGTAATAAGATACATCTTAGGGCCAAATTGTCATTTCTAGTTTCCTTGTCATTGGGCAAATTTTAGGGCCCGTTTGGTTTGATGTTCACTACCAAAATTTTAGCAGGGTAGAGTTGAAAAGGTAGGTTTAGAATGAAGCCAAAAACGGCCTATAAGAAACAAATTTGTGTGCAACATCAAATTTTTTAGTAACGTATAAATTTTGATACAGCAGCAAACCAAGCTAGGTGGTATGTTGAAAGGTAGAGCTTGTATAGACTCTTTGTCCATTTAGAGACTATAATCTTACATAAGTGATGACAAAAGACTCCAACAATTAATGTACCGAAACAAATTTTTATTATCTTCTTTTCCTTTACTCCATTCTCATGCAGCAAAATTACCTTTAAATATTAAGAGTCGATGTTAAGCCCGATGTCATGCGTAGCAACGATGTTTCTCTCTTCTTCCATGTGAGCAAACTTACCTTGTTAACAACTCCAAGAACTTGATTTGCTAAGTTTCCTCCTCTGCACTCTTTACATGTAGGCAAGGTTAGTCGAGGACTCAAGATTGCCGCAGGTAATGTTGATTTCGATTAGACATTTACCAAGATAAGCTAGTATGGTTATATACCACATAAGTATATGACACATCACCTTATATGTTCTTGGGATTCAACCACTGTCAAACCAGGAACTGCAGCGGGTGTTGTATGTCTCGCTCTACTTTGCGTTGGCTCCACTCTGTTGTACACCCGGAAGAAGAGGAAACGATCTGCATCCTTCGAAGGTCTCATCCATGGAGGGACGCCATTGCCATCACTCACGAAAGAATTCAGCCTCGCCGGCTTGGCATATACCCATATCTTCACCTACGAGGAGCTCGACGAGGCTACCGACGGCTTCAGCGACGCCCGGGAGCTCGGCGTCGGCGGCTTCGGCACAGTATACAAAGGTACAACAAGATCATAGATAGCCAATGTCCTATTGTTCATGTCGGATTTGATCAGTTCAGAGCTCAATGTAGAAGATTTCTTCGTCTTGTTGCAGGGATACTCCGGGACGGGAGCACGGTGGCGGTGAAGCGGCTGTACAAGAACAGCTACAAGAGCGTGGAGCAATTCCAGAACGAGGTGGGCATCCTGTCGCGGCTGCGCCACCCCAACCTCGTCACGCTCTACGGCTGCACGTCGCAGACCAACAGCCATGACCTGCTCCTCGTCTACGAGTTCGTCCCCAACGGCACGCTCGCCGACCACCTGCACGGCGCGGCGGCGCGGTCCTCCCTCGACTGGTCGACGCGGCTCAACATCGCCGTCGAGACGGCCAGCGCGCTGGAGTACCTCCACACGGTGGAGCCACAGGTGGTGCACCGCGACGTGAAGACGAACAACATCCTCCTCGACGAAGGGTTCCACGTGAAGGTGGCCGACTTCGGGCTGTCCCGGCTGTTCCCGGCGGACGCCACGCACGTTTCCACGGCGCCGCAGGGCACGCCGGGGTACCTCGACCCGATGTACCACCAGTGCTACCAGCTGACGGACAAGAGCGACGTGTACAGCTTCGGCGTGGTGCTCGTCGAGCTCATCTCCTCCAAGCCGGCCGTGGACATGAACCGGCGCGGCGGCGACGTGAACCTGGCCAACATGGCCGTGCACATGATCCAGAGCTACGAGATGGAGCAGCTGGTGGACCCGCAGCTCGGGTACGGGTCGGACGGCGAGACGAGGAGGGCGGTCGATCTCGTCGCTGAGGTGGCGTTCCGGTGCTTGCAGCCGGAGCAGGATGTGAGGCCCCCGATCGGTGAGGTGTTGGTCGCGCTGAGAGAGGCGCAGCGGATGGACAAGGTAGGGTACGTCAAGGACGACGCTGGGTTGGTCAAGAAGAGCAGAGACGGCTCGCCGGACTGCGTCATGTACCAGTGGATTAGCCCGTCCACCACTTCCAATAACAGCAGTTAGTTTGACAAGGTTCACAAAATACTGGCTACTGATTGCATACGCCGTAAATATTCAGAATTGTGTGGTATTATTTGCCAAAGACGAGGTTTGTGTGTTTTGTCACCTCCTAACTGAGTTAAGTTGTTGGCCAGTGGCTTGGCACATTCAGAGAAGCAGTTTGATCTGTTAGAGAAGTCGCAGGAGTGAATTCTAAACTCTACATTCTCTCGTTGTTTGCATATCATCCAAATGGTTATAATTTTTTTAAAAAAAATCCAAAAAGATATATTAATATATGATAAATTATTCCAAAAACATACAAATTAAAGTTTAACTTCTACAAAAACAAATTAATCTACGGTTAGTTAAAATATATTCACAGTCAAATTTGTTTTTTTCAACTTGTAAAAGTTAAATTTAACTTTGTATGTTTGTGAAGTTATTTATTACATATTAATCTATCTTATTGAATTTTTTAAAAAAAATTTATAACTATTTAGGTGACATATAAATAACGAGAAGATGTCTTCTCAAGAGTTTGGAATAGTTTTTCGAGAAGTTGCATACGTTTTCTGCATGTCCCTGATAGAACTCTTGCTGTGCACATCACTTGAACATACTACGTCAAACTCTGTAACTAGTCACAACCTTCACGGTTCACACATCTTGCATGAACCGTCATCCACGCAAGGAGAACTTAAGCAAAATTGAAATGTGCAATTGCGCGTGGTTTCACCAACTGAAGATTTTTCTCACCAAAATTGTACAGCAGAGTGTCTAATCTCGCAGAATGCAACAATGCCAACACCAAGCTCTCCTCTCTGGCTCTTCCTGTTCCTATGCAGCCTCATCGCCACCTCCCCCGCAGCCGCCGAGATGATTCCGAACGCCACCACGCCGTCGTGCCCGTCGTACCGGTGCGGCCACGCCGTCGACATTCGGTACCCGTTCTGGATCGACGAAGACAACACGAGCGGCGGCGACGCCTACTACTGCGGCTACCCGAGCCTGCGCCTGGAATGCCGCCGCGACACGCCGGTGCTGCCGCTCCCGTCGGGGGAATACGCCGTGACACACATCCTGTACGGCGACAGGACGGTGTCCCTGTTCGACCTCGGCGTGTTCTCCCGGTCGAACACCTGCCCGCTCGTCGGCCGCAACCTGTCCCTCCCGGCGGGGTCGCCGCTGTCGCTGACGGACAGGGACACCAACCTCACCTTCTTCATCCACTGCTCCTTCATGGGCATGCCGACCCACCTGGTGGCCTGCCTCGAGGGCGACGGCCGCCACCACTCCTACGTCTTCCGCGACGGCGACGACCGCACGCCGTACGGGTACGCCGGGCTGTGCCAGGACGTCGTCGGCATGCCGGTGCTGAGGCGGTCCCTCCTCGGAGGGAACAGCAGCCCGCCCGACGCCACCGTCGTGCCGGCGCTTAACATGGGGTTCGAGCTCAGCTGGAGGCCACGGGAGGACGGTGATTGCGGCGACTGCGAGAAGGCCGGCGGGTGGTGCGGCCACCGCCGGCGTGCGGCGCACGAGCCCTGGACCTTCGCGTGCTACCGGACCGTGACAACCTCCGCGCGGATTGCTACGAAATCTCCAGGTACGCAACTCGAGTACACGTATGCATTGTTTGTCCGTTTGGTGATGGAATTTGGGCCGTGATGTTTTGGGTCGGCCCAAGGGTCTTTTCCAGCCCATAAATGGAAGTGGATTTTAACTCTTAAAGAACATCCCGTTCGTTACTTACATTAGTTACAAAAAATTTTAAAAAATAAAATAAATCAATATGTGATAGATCACTTCACAACACATGCAGATCAAAATTCAATTTTTACAAGTTGCAACAAAAATATCAAATTAAAGCATAGCTAGTTAACGTACATTTACAGCAATTTTTTTAACTTGTAGAAATTAAATTTAACATCGCATGTTTGTAAAGTGATATAACACATATTAATCTATTTTATTAATTTTTTAAAAAAATTTCATAATTATTTAAATGATACGTAAATGACGAGAAAAGGTATCTCGAGAGTTTGAATAGTTTCCTCTTATGATAAATCCCGTGACGTAGTATACGCCTCTGTCGCCAACCTTGTTACGAATTCTACACGCATAAGTGACGCGATCATGCGACCAGGTACAATTAACCATAACCTAATTTGGATAAGCCGACATGTATCGGTAAAACTTCTTCTGGACGGACTGGATTGGTTGTAACTTGGAAGAAGAAAAATAGTGCATAGCTTTGCTCATGGCCAACTTGTGCAGGTAGTGAGGGCGAAATTTACTGCTTTCTGCATCCGTCGATCCGTGTGAAGGCACGCGTCGTACCGTAGTTTCTGCCGATGTGCGCCTCTCTAGTGGAGTAGTTAGTGGCTTCGTGCGCTCAACCCAAATCGCAACGCGGATGTGCAGAAACTTGTCATGCAATTACTACTACGAGGTCTCGTACTCTCGTCGACGTGATTCTCAAAGGAAAAAAAGGACACTGTTCAGAATGCGTAGCATTCTATCCACACGCACATACTACGTAAGGTCCCGCAGTAAGCTCCAACATAATTTAGATTTTTTTTTTTCAGTTTTTGTTAGCACGTTTTTCAAATTACTAAATAATACGTTTCGTGCGAAAACTTTCTATATATAAAAGTTGCTCTAAAGTATTAAATATATCTATTTGTTAAGTTTATAATAATTAAAACTTAATTAATCATGTGTTAATGATTTTTTCGTTTTACATACATCAATTTAATTTTTATCTTGATGAATTTCAAACAACGGTAACACGGAGAATAATCCAGCTGAGAGTTCTTGAGACCATATTTTCTCCAGCGATGTGAGACTGCTACAGCTCAGTCATCATCATTTCAGTTAGAACGAAGGAGCGTTATTTTTCTCGTGTCGGATGGGTGGTAGCCCCGAATTTTCCAAACCCAAGTCTGAATCGAATAGGTCTCCACCGGGGTAGTCCTAATCCTCTGCAGTCACTGGAAGGTGGGCCTCATGTAGCGGGGACCCCACATGTTGGTGAGCTGCCACTGGGCGGCGCTCGCTGATGTCCACATCAGTGACCAATAAGCAGAATCAGCCACCGTAAAAGAATGGTCCAACAAGGAGACTGAGGAATGGTCAACACATTCGGCAAGCAACATGTTTCGCGCTGCCTGACCGATCAGTTATCTTCTTCCCAATGCATGCATCATCAGTTCCTCGCCTTCTTCTTAGTCTCGACCAAATCTGTGTCGATCGAGTCTACTGCAGCATGCATCCGTTTCCAGCTCCTGCAACTGCCCTGCTCTGCTTAGGTACGCTACTGCTAACTCTCCCAGTAGCTAGCTCCATCGTTGATGCCGTAAACATGCCAGCGTCGCCGTTCTGCGAGCCGGTGAAGTGCGGGAACCTTATCATCGGCTATCCGTTCTGGCTCTCCGGCACGCATCCGCCGGAGTGTGGGTACCGAGCCTTTCAGGTCACCTGCGACCACAGAAATGCCTCCCTCAAGAACGGGTTCTGGACATACCAAATCCAGCACATCTTCTACCACAACAGCTCCTTCCTGGTCACCAACGTACAGTTGTCGAACGGTTCGTGCGAACCCGAGAGCCGTTTCAACGCCTCCTCCGACCTCGGCCTAACGCCGTTCAATATTAGCACCAAGAACCAGGAGCTCTTCTTCTTCTTCGACTGCAATCAGAGTCGATTGCAGCTTCCGCCTTCTTGGGCGGCCCTGAATTGTGCGGAAAATGAAATGTCCAACTCGTACGCCTGGCTTGCGGGGAGGTACAAGCCTGACGACGATTTGAGACAACTGCTGGGGAACTGCACGGTGTCAATGATGCCGGTTTTTGGGTACGAAGGCGCGACGGCGAAGGATTATGCGCGGCTCATCAAGGGCGGGTTTCTTCTTGAGTACACGGCGGGGCCGGGCGACTGCACAGATTGCTCGAGCAGCGGCGGCTGGTGTCGGGTCAATGCTACCTACGATGACCTGGAGTGTCAATGCCCCGACGGCCTCACGTCCTTGGGGATCATATGCAGTAAGTTCGTTTCTATACTTGATTACATTTCTTTCCCGTTCCGTTTTTTCATCAGTATCCCCTTTGTGTTTGTTTTGCCGCTATACGGTGATTTCGATTCACTATCCCAAACGATGAAATGATAGATAATCATATCGACAGATCGTATCCTTGTTGGGAGAAAAATGGTTGTTCACGGGCGAAGAGTCATGAGCTAGCAACCCAATTAGCTGACCATCTACAGTTACATAGGCTATCCAAGATGAGCAAAACATCGACTTAAGCAGCGAATCATGTAGTGCCATGCGCGTCCAATGTTGCTTCAATAAACATGATGAAACTTTGGTACTGCTATTCTTTGTTTATTTCTTATTTTTAGAGAGCAATCGTCGGTCCACTTAGCTCAATCAATATTATCAGTGGTGTTGGTTGTTCAGGAAAAACCATCCTTATTCTCAGAACCTAACTCGGTTTTCTGAATAAGTAAATAATAATCACGTGCCATTCTAAAGTCAATGGGAACCATTATTCCAGTGTCCACCTTTATGTCATGCATCAACGTGGTAGAACTCAATTCGAGATGCTAAAATTCTGGAGGGACACGGTAGAGTACTCATTAGCCAAATGATTTATCAGTTCTACTTTTTTTTATTAAAAAATGTCAGTAGGAAAGATCGCATTTTTTTTACCACTGAGGGAGGTCCTATGGCAACGTTGAGTCAATGATAAATATTGCTATTCTTTTCTAGCACTCCTATGGGTTAGCCAAAATCAATTGCACACTTCCGGTTGGGACGAGGACAAATTTTGCCACAGAAGTGGCTACAAATCAAATATGTCTCAATACTATATTTAGTTGAAATATTGCTAACATTTTATAATACATATATCCATAGATGTGGTGTAACTCAGTTTGGATGCTAAAATTTTGGAGGGCAATATATCCATCGGGCAGGTCTAATGCATATACATTCGTGTGTCACCAATGCGAACAGATTAGGTCCAAGGTTTAACTTTTCTATTTGATGTAAAAACCGCTCCTCAACGGGTAACCAAAATCCAATCATAAACTGGTAAAAACCAACGATTTTTAGTCAACACCGTACGAAAATCGGCTAATACCGACCGATTTTCACAAACCGAGACTTAGCGGTTTCACGAAAGCCAATCGGTTTTCACAAATCGAGACCTAGCGGTTTCACGAAAATCGACCGGTTTTGGCGAAATTCCATCGGTTTTGTGAACCCTGATTAGGTCCAAGCATGGAACTCTTAACTCTGAAAATAACCATGTATTATGGGTCTTTCTAGCTGTTTTGGAACCGACATGCAATGTAACCTACATTTTCTTCTTAAGCCTTTCCCAGCCCATGCGTATTCGGCCTGACGACAATACTTTGGCCTAGAAAAACTATATATGAAAACTTTATACATAAAACTTTTAATTATATATAAACTTTATATCTAAGAACTTTATAAATAGAAACCTTTTGCATAGAAATGTTTCGGTACCTAAACTTTCTACAAATGAATCTAAAAGAAAACTTCACATGTGGCTATAGTCTATATATAAGGAATATGGTTGTTTTTCTAGTGCCCTTCTTTATGTGGTTGGATTAAGAATCTTGTCACATATGTGGTTACCGATCAAATAGTGTTCTATAAAGCAATCCAAATATTCTCTCTATCCAACAATTGTATCTAAAAACTCCAAAAAAATTCAACAATTGTTCAAATCACAAGATGTTTAGTAAGTATTTTACAAGTACAATAATACTTCAAAGTCATGCTAGTATATTAATTTTGTACCACCTTCATCCCATAATAAGTGCATTTTTAGAATTCAAAATTGTCTCATAAAAAATGCACTTCTAGATTATTAGTTGTCCCATCAATCACATCTCATTCAACTTTTTCCATATTTAACCCTGAAAGCTCGTAGATGTAGCCTAGAGGAGGGTGAATAGGCGTTCCTAAAAATCACTTAAAAATAATGGCAGCGGTCAAATTCAACAGGGCCCGGAACTTTCTGGTGAAGAACACCGAAACTTCCTGGCAGCTTAGGCAGCCCGGAACTTCCAGAGTTCTTTGACAGGAACTTCCGGTGTTCAAGCAAATTTGAATTCCAATTTCAAATCTAATGAAATTTTGGACCTATCCAATCAACATTACACACAGTAATCCAAGCACAGTATTGAAAAACACAAGGGCAAACACAAACATGCACAATAGAGACAAGAGGATTTTTCCCGAAGTTCGAATCGCACGGATCCTACTCTCCGTTGAGGAACTCTGAAGAGCTGGGTCTTGATTAATCCCTTGCCTCACCGAACAAAGCCTTTGAAAGAAGTCCCTGGCTGTCGGTGACACGGGCCCGGGGGTACCCAGACTAGAGGGTTGGGCGGCCCCATGCACTCACGTGGCGTTTCCCCTGCAGGGGTCGGGCCCGAGGGTGACGTGGCGGCTGCCCTCCCTAGTCCCCCCCGAGGGTCGGGCTGCACCCAGACCTTCCCCGAGGGTCGGGTCGCCCCGACCCCCTCGGCGCTGGTCCGCGTGTGCGAGGTTAGGTGAGCGTGACCAGAGCTCACCTAACTGCATTAATGGTGGCTCAGGCGAGCGCACCACGCCGCATTTAATGCAGCGTGGCGCGTGCGTGGCCAGTCTATGACCGGTCATGGTGATTGACCGGTCGTGGACCGGCTAGATCATGGGTGAGACGACGACAGGGTGCCTGCGCGTTGTCCGCGCGTCAGACGGCGTGCGGCACGCCTTGCCCCGTCCCATCCGAATGATGAGAGCCTTTTGCCTCTCGTCCCTCAGCCGGAGTTGATATGCCAGCCCCGGTCAAACGGTTTCTGTTTCCCGATGCGAACGGGACATGGAAGTCTTCATCCATTTAATGGAGTTTGACACGAGAGTCCCCCGTGTCAGCCGCCTGACCGGACGAAGGCCCTGCTGTAGCGTCTGTGCGTGTGGCTTCCGAGTCAAGCAACGAGACAGCCATTAAATATAAAAGAATGTTTTCCTTCTGTCTTGGTAGCCTTTTGGCCCATGTGGTAGCCCCTTGACATATAAAAGGAGGCTCACGCCTAAGTAGAAGGGGGAGAGAAGAAAAAAAAAGAGGACGAAGGACAGATAGACAGGGGAGAAAGGGAGAGCAAACACTTGTATTTCCTGATTTTCTAGTCGTATATCCACGACACACAGGAGTAGGGTGTTACATTTCCCAACGGCCCGAACTTGTATAAACGCTTGCGTTTCTCTCTCTCTCTCTCTCTTGTGCAAACAGGAGAAAACGGATTTCGCCCTGCGCCCCTGGCCGGACTCACAAAGGGGGGCCATCTTTGTCCCCCGTTGAGGAGCTAACACTCCGTCAGCTGGCGCAGATATGCCCGGGGTCCCCAGGGAGGTGATCGAGCACCATCTCGCCGTGCAGCCAGACGCAAGGCCCGTCCGACAGAAGGTGCGGTGGCAGGCCCCGGAGCACCAAGCCTTCATCCGTGAAGAGGTGGCGCGACTCCTGGAGGCCGGATTCATCCGAGAGGTCATCCCTCCGGAGTGGCTCGCAAACCCGGTCATCGTCCCCAAGGCAAATGGCAAGCTCCGGATATGCATCGACTACACTGACCTCAACAAGGCATGTCCTAAGGACCCTTACCCCCGCCACGCATAGATCAGATCGTCGACTCCACTGCGGGGTGCGACCTTTTGTGTTTTCTAGATGCATACTCAGGGTATCATCAGATTCGCATGGCTAGGGAGGATGAGGAAAAAACTGCATTCATTACTTCTGAAGGCACTTATTGTTATACAACCATGCCTTTCGGATTAAAGAATGCAGGTCCTACTTTTCAATGTACTACTCGCATTTCTTTGGGTAGTCAAATAGGACGCAATGTTGAGGCATATGTCGATGACTTGGTCGTGAAAACCCGCAACCAAGAGACCTTGCTCTCGGATTTGGTGGAGACTTTCGAGAGTCTCTGCTCCACGCACATGAAACTGAACCCCGAAAAGTGTGTGTTCGGTGTGCCCGCGGGCAAACTTCTCAGGTTCTTGGTCTCGGCCCGAGGAAGAGAGGCCAATCCCGAGAAAATACGAGCAATAGAGCGGATGCGCCCCCCAGCAAGCTTAAGGATGTGCAATGTGTCGCAGGATGCAAGGCCGCCCTAAGCTGATTCATATCGAGGCTGGGAGAGAAGGCGCTGCCCCTATTTAATCTCCTTAAGTGCTCCGGACCGTTCGTTTGGACAAAGGAGGCTGAGCAAGCCCTCGCCCAGTTGAAGGCTTACCTCAGCTTTCCCCCGGTCTTGGTCGCCCCGGAGCCCGAAGAGTCGCTACTGCTTTACCTAGCGGCAACCCCGTAGGTAGTTAGCGCAGCGTTGGTTGTGGAGAACGACGAGGAAGATCCTTGGTCCGCGCGCCCCCATCCTGTGTCGGAACGACCCGGGCCAGAGAAGGAAGGAGAGGCCCCCGAGCTGGACGGCGGCCTAAGGCCCTGACGACCGGATGTGGCCCTCTGCCCGCTCGTCAGACGGCGTCGAGCGCCCCCAACCCCCAGGAAGGCCCCGAGGCCACTGGGGGAAGGAGCGGCCCGGCGCCCTTCAACCCCGAGGTCACCGGCACAGAGGCCGAGCGGGCCCCGCAAGGCCCCTCTGGCGATGGGCGCCCCGAGGACAGTGCCCTCAACAAAGAGGCTAGGCCCCGCCGAAAGGTGCAACGGCTTGTCTACTTCGTTAGTGAGGCGCTGCGGGACGCCAAAACCCGGTACCCTCAAGCCCAGAAATTGCTTTATGCAATCCTGATGGCTTCGAGGAAGCTGCACCATTACTTTCAGGCGCATCGGGTCACCGTGGTCACGTCCTACCCCCTCGGCCAGATCATACACAACCAAGAAGGTACTGGACGGGTGGTGAAATGGGCGATCGAACTCTTCGAGTTCGATCTACACTTCGAGCCACGCCACGCGATCAAGAGTCAGGCCCTCGCCGACTTCGTGACCGAGTGGGCCCCGACTCCCGAATCCGAATCCGACCTCGGGCTCTCCGCCCTCGAGGCCGAGGCAGACCCCTCGCGACAACCTCACGCCGCCCATTGGGTGATGCAGTTTGACGACTCCCTCGCCCTCCAGGGCGCCGGCGCGGGGGTCACCTTGACCTCGCCAAGTGGGGACGTCCTCGGATACTTGGTTCGCCTAGATTTCCAGGCAACCAACAACATGGCGGAGTATGAGGGACTCCTTACGGGACTCGGAGTGGTGGCCAGAATGAGGATCCGCCGCCTCATGGTATTAGGCGACTCTCAGTTAGTCGTGAACCAGGTCTCCAAGGAGTACCGGTGCTCCGACCCGCAAATGGAAGCCTACGTTCGTGAGGTGCGACGTATGGAGCGCCATTTCGACGGGTTAGAGCTTCGGCATGTCCCTAGGCGGGACAACGTGCTTGCCGATGAGCTCTCAAGGCTTCCTTCTTCGCGAGCCCCGACCCCACCGGGCGCCTTTGAGAAAAGGCTTGCCCAGCTGTCGGCGCGTTTCGATCCCCCGAGAGAGCCGGGTACTGCCACGGTACCCCCCGGGCACGTCGGAGTCCAGGCCTCGGGGACCAAGGGGGTCGAGCCCGACCCTCCAAGACGGATCGCCTGGATGGCCGAGATCCAGGCGTTCCTCAAAAATGAGACTCTACCCGAGGACCCTCTACCGGCGCGGGGCCAATGGGGTCCTCCTAAAATGCATCCCTCGGGACCAGGGCATCGAGCTTCTGGCCGATGTCCATTAAGGCGAGTACGGAGCCCACTCCGCCTCGCGCACCTTGGTTGGCAAGGCTTTTCGCCAGGGTTTCTACTGGCCGACGACGCTCCACGACGCAACCGACCTGGTCCGGCAATGCAGGGCGCGCCAGTTCCATGCCAAGCAGACGCATCAGCTGACCCAGGCCATGCAGACCATTCCGCTTTCATGGCCGTTTGCGGTCTGGGGGCTGGACATCCTAGGTCCCTTCAAGAAGGCCCCGGGCGGGTACGAGCACCTGTATGTCGCCATCGACAAGTTCACCAAGTGGCCCGAGTCTTACCCGGTCATCAAGATCGACAAGCACTCAGCCCTCAAGTTTATCAAGGGCATCACTGCCCGATTCGGGGTGCCCAACCGTATCATTACGGACAACGGCACCCAGTTCACCAGTGAACTGTTTGGCGACTACTGCGACGACATGGGCAGCAAGCTCTGTTTTGCCTCCCCCGTCCACCCCAGAAGCAACGGTCAAGTGGAGCGCGCCAACGCGAAAATCCTCAAGGGCCTTAAGACCAAGACCTATAACGTCCTCAAGAAACATGGGGACTCATGGACTGAGGAGTTACCAGCGGTGCTCTGGGCAAACCGGACTACCCCAAGCCGAGCGACAGGAGAAACACCTTTCTTCCTGGTCTACGGCGCGGAGGCGGTCCCCCTATCCGAGCTCACCCTGAAGTCCCCTCGGGCCGCCATGTATAGCAAGGCGGATCAAGATCAGCTTCGCCGAGACGACCTCGACTAGCTGGAAGAGTGAAGCCGGCACGCGGCCCTCCGAGCCGCGCGCTACCAACAGAGCCTGCGGCGCTACCATCAGCGCCACGTCCGGGCCCGATCACTCAGCATCAATGACCTCGTCCTACGCCATGTCCAAACGCGTGCTGGATTGAGCAAGCTCTCACCAATGTGAGAGGGACCATACAGAGTGATCGGCGTCCCCCGGTCGGGCTCAGTTCGACTGGTCGCGGAGGACGGCACTGAGCTGCCTAACCCGTGAAACATCGAGCATCTTCGCTGCTTCTACCCATAAAAGGGGTCGAGAGTTGTGCCTCGGGCTCGGGCCAACCCCGCATGCCCCCTTGGGCGTGTGGAATTGGCCGGGGGCTCCCACTATATATATATATTTATATGTGTTCCTTTCTGTATTTTAATAGCAAGCCTTCTTGATTTTTATTTTAAAGTTGTGTCTGCGTTGTCTCTTCCCCTTTCGGGTATTCTAGCTTGAGTTGGCTCGTTCGTGCTCGTTCCTACCCTCGACAGCTCGGGCCGTCTAAGACGCCGACGGGGCCCAGAACCAAGCCATGCCCCGGGGCGTGGCGAACTTCGGGGAGAATCGGTAATGGCCCACAATCGGGTCCCCACTAGCCCCCGATCACCGTGTTCCCAGCCTGGCCAGTCTCGACACGTGGAACTCCCAAGGCATTAGCATCGACCCTTGCTGCTTGAGGCCAAGGCCCGAGCCTAAACCCCTGCTCAAGCCAAGCTCGGTGGGATCACAAGACAGGCCAGTCTTATCACGAGCAAAAAAGCGTAATTAACATTGAATTAAAAAACTTGTTCATTGCAGGAAAATGGAAGTAGCGGGAAATGTATATACAAGTATTGCCCGGAGGCCTCAAAGCGAGAAAAGAAAAGATAAAGGCATGCGGCAGCCCGGGGGTCGGCCTCGCCGGCTCAGCCCGACGTGC
Source organism: Oryza officinalis (assembly GCA_008326285.1). Taxonomy (NCBI): domain Eukaryota; kingdom Viridiplantae; phylum Streptophyta; class Magnoliopsida; order Poales; family Poaceae; genus Oryza; species Oryza officinalis. The sequence continues at coordinate 3,504,262 of BDMV01000001.1, read as the reverse complement.
TTGGGTTACCAGCCTCGCCGCCGCTGTCGCCGTCGTCGCCATCGTCCTCCTCGCCGGAGTCTAGCGTGAAGACGAGCCGAGGGGCTGTCCCCTCGAAACCATGGACGATCTCGTCAGTGGCCTCCCGAACTTGAGCGCGCACCCCGACCTCGGTCCCAGGGGGAACTCCTCGAACGCCACCCACGGATAGAAGTCGGGTCGCGAGCCAGGTAGCTCGCCAGCACGAGCTCCACTGCCCCCCTGTGCGAGGTCTCTCGAGGAGGACTTCACTGTCTCCTCGATCTCCCCGAGGAGCTTCTCCAGGTCCCCGGCCATTTTCGAGAGGCGGTGGGCGAGACCCACCTGGTTGGCGGCGTACTTATGCTGCCAGCCGCGCCATATGCCCGCCCGACGGCCCGCGCGGTCCAAACAAGCGACGGTGTCTCGCAGCATGCCGGGTCCCACCTCGTTCGCCAGCCGGAGAGCTTCGAGCTCCCCGACGGACGAGTCTAGGGCACCTTGCAACTCGGCGACGGCGCCCTTGGCGGCCGCAAGGCAGTCGACCTGGTCGTCTTGGCCCACGGCCACCCCGCCGCTGTGCGCCAGCGCGTCCAGTTCCTTTGCCCGCGCCTCGAGTTCGGAAGCGCGCTGCTCCAGCACGGTCCTCTCGGCGCGGGCACTACCCAGATGACGGTGCTCGCGCGCCGCGACGGCCTCCTCGCGCTTGATGAGTTGCTCCTCGTGCCAGCGCGCCGTCGCCTCGCGACGGGAGATGGTGGACTCGCATTCAGCGATCCCCCCGTCGCGCTCCCTCCACGCCTCCTCGTGGAGCCGCGGCCTCGGCCTTCTCGAGGGCGTGACCGCGCTCGGCGACCGCGTCCTCGCGGAGGTGGAGTGCGGACTCTACCTCCGTGGTAGTGGCCTCTTGTGCCACCAGCGTCGCCTCACACGCGTCCAGGGTGCGGGTGCGCTCCTCTAGCGCTTCCAGCGTCCGGGCGCGCTGGTCGAGGGCTTCGGCCCGCTAGCGCACGGCGGCCTTCGTCGCCTGTAGGCACAACGCCCGCTCCCCGAGCGTGTCAGTACGCTCTTCCAGCGCCATGATGCGGGCCTCCAGGGCCTCCTCGCGCTGGCGCGTCGATTCCTCGGTCTCCGCCATCCTCCGCTCCCGGGCTACGGCGGCATCGAGCACCCCGCACGCGGCGTCGAGCTTCTCTTCCAGCTCCACCGCGCGGACCCCGTGTTGGAGGCGGAGATCGGCCCGCGCCTCGTCCATGACGGTGGTGGCGACGAGGGCCATCTGCCTCTCCTCCACCTCACGGGCCACCTCGGCCAGGGCCTCGCCGTGAGCTTCGAGCTCCGCGAGGTGCAGGCCGTGCGCCCTGCGACCGGCCTCCACCATTGCCTCCACCGAGCGCCGCCCTTCCTCGACGCACGCCCACGCCGCGTCGAGCTCGGCCCGCTCCCCCTGCAGAGCCTGCATCTAGGCGCTCAGCCCATCCAACACAGTGTTGTTGGCCGTGGCCAAGGCCTGCAGGAGGGGCTCCGCGCTCAGCGGAGTAGTAGTGGAGAAGGGGGACTGCCGCCCCTGCGGTGGCGTAGTTCGGCTTGGCTCCCCGGTCGCCATGTGGACCTCGGGGCCTCCCCCAAGGGCCTACTCCTCGGTGTCCGCCGAGGCGTCGGGCCCTGGGCGCGCCCCCTCCCCGCCATCGTCGGTAGCCCCCGCCGTCGCCTCGGCCCCCCGCGCGGCCAACTCGGCAGCCCGGGCAGCTGCCTTGGCTTCCCGTGCATTGGCGGCCTCGGCCACCCGCGCTGCGGCTTTGGCCTCGCGCGCGAGTGCGGCCTCAGCCTCCTGTTCAGCTGCCTCGACCGCCCGAGCGGCCGCCTCGGCCTCCTGAGCGGCCACCTCAGCCTGGCGTGCCCGGGCCGCCTCCCGGGTAGCCTCCTCGGCCTCCCGCAAACGCACCTCGGCCTCCCGCCGCCGTGCCTCCTCGGCCATCGTTTCTTCGGCCCACCGCTCGTGGGCCGGCCGGCCTTGGATTGGCGGGAAGGGTTAACGCCCCGGGCGCCGCAGGACGGGATCTCGCTGAGGTACGAAAAACAGATAAAAGCAAAATAAGGGGTCGGGGGAATAGAGGATCAACCACCTTGGGCGTGAGATCGTACCTGCGGGGTGGGCGGTTGAAAGACCACTTAGGAGGCTTGATGAGGTTCCCCCTGCATGGTTCGGTCTCTCCCATTTTGCGGAGCCGCTTCTTCTTCCTCTCGCCCTCGGGCAGGGACGTCGGCGCGGCGCTCACCGGGCGCCCGCTACCGGCGTGCTCCACCCCACCCCCATGGGGAGGAGATGGAGGAGGGGTCTCCCCTTGCTTCCTCTTCCCCTTGGCGTCAGTAGGGCGGCTGCCCCCCGAACTCCCGCCGTGGGGCCCTACTGTGTGGCCCCCCGGGGGAAGGTCGCTCCCCTCCTCCTCTGCGGCTGCCGCCTGCGCTGTCGCTGCCACGGTGGGCCCGGTCCCCCGAGGCACCGACCGTCTGCATGATGGCCAGAATGTTGGCGCGCTCCGGGTCACTGCAGAGGAGGAGGATCCCCGGAGGGATGAGGGATGACTCCATGACGCTAAGGTTTAGCACCCGCTAGACCACCATCCTGAGGTCCTCGGGGTCCCAATCCCACTTGCGGCCTTGGTAGGTCCTCAGGAGGTCCTCGGGGCCGGTGTACTCCCAAGCGCCCCGGATGCGCCGCCAGAGCGGCGCAATCTGGCGGTGGAGGTAGTCGCCGAACACTATGGCACTGTAAGCCCCAAAGTTCGCAACCTGGCCAAGCGGTCCAGGACGGCGTCGTAGGCGTCCCCCAGCTCCACCATCCCCCACCAGCTCGGCGCCTGCACTGACGGCCGGCTCGAGAGTCGGAGGCGCGCTTCGTCGGGGAGGGCGGTGTAGAACCAGTCGCTCTTCTAGTCGTCCCACTTCTTGCGTAAGACGCAGGGGATGTAGTGGTTCACCACTTGCCCGCACGGCTGGATGTAACAGCCACCGACCTCTGTCGGCGGCGATATCGGCTGCACGGTGAAGAACCACCAGAACAGCCGAAGGGATGGGCGCACCCCGATGAACATCTCACACAAGTGCGCAAAGATGGCCAGTGTCATGACGGCGTTGGGTGGAGCCCGTAGAACTTCCGGACATCCATGAAGAAAGTGGAGAACGGCGGGATCAACCCCGCCATGGCAAAAGAAAAGAAGAAGATCGAACATTCCGGGTAGCGCGGCGCCGGGCGCCCCTCGCCCAGCGCGACCACCTCCCGACTGGTCGACGCCGGCATGAACCGGCGCGGTAGCCCAGGAGAAAACGGATTTCGCCCTGCACCCTGGCCGAACTCACAAAAGGGGCCCTCTCTGTCCCCCGTTGAGGAGCTAACACTCCGTCACTGGCTTTCAATCCAACACTCCTAGGTCGTTCTCTAGAACTCAAGTGATCACAAAGATCCCAACTCGAATTCCTAGAAAAGACCACAAGTGAGAATTGCTATACCAAGACAACCTCCGAGAACTCAGCACGGATCTTTACTCACTTACCTCGTTTCCTTGCGGAGGTGTTGAAACCTTTACAAACTTGCCCAGGTCAATCCACAATCTTAACGGAAACTCGCGGGCGACGCCTAACCGTCTAGGAGGTCATCCTCCAAGAGTAATAAGTACCAACCGACAACCCAACGAGGTTCACCAAGTGCTCAAGCCATCCTAACCTTCAACTCTATCTCACAACTTACCACCACCTACAAACTTACTCACTCACTCAAGAAGGGCTCAAGATTTGGGTGGAGGAAGCAAGAACACCATGGGAGAGGCTAGAGAAAGCTTAGGTACAGGAAAACAAAAGTGGAATGGTCAAAAAGTGAGCTGGAATCAAGTTGGATATATATAATTGCTAAGTAACATCATGTAGCCGTTACTCACATTTTTGAACTGGAAATATGCTCTGAAGTTTCGGTCAAGGATGCTAGGAACTTCTAGCCAACACTTAAAAAAAATTCTCAAATCTCCCGCGACCGGAAGTTTCGGCCAAGGCTTGCTGCCTTGAAAAGACTATTTTTCAAAAATAGCTCCCAAAAATATTTCTTCAGTGGAATATGACTAAGAGTACTTAGATCACCTCAGGACATCACTTGGAACCCCTCTTAATAATACGGTTTTTCCTAAACTTAAGAGTGAGGAATAAGCTATTCTACAAAGACTCCGAGTCTTCTCTCCTCCTTGAAATTTGTTGTTGGAGGGTTTCCAAGCATCATAGCACACACCTAAGCACCTTGAGACAAAAACACCTGCATTTATCTCCATAAAACGGATTAGTCCCTTAATCGTTTTGTCACTAATCACCAAAACCCACTTAGGGAGTTAGATGCACTTTCAAACCCCAAACACCCTACCCTCCTGATCATTCCCTATTTAATGATGAACACATGTCATTTTTCTTCCCTGATATTTTGATTTCTAAATACTAGAAATGCACTTACTATGGTATGGAGATATAGTAGTTGTTAATAGCATACAACATGATACTCCTAAATAAATGTTTCGAGTATAACTTTTTAAGAGTTCATCAAAATTACCCATAGAGCTTAAAAAGAAAAGAAAAGGGAAAAACTCTACTCCCTCCCACCATCACCTATTTTGCTCCTGCCAAAGTCGTTGCCACATCCACGAGTTTAATTAGACCTTTGAATGTATTCTCTGCATTTTTTTTTATACATTCCCCTTGGTCGGCAACTCGGCATGCATCAATATCAGCTGAGCAATACTTGTAAAAGATGCTGGCTGAATTGATCAAAATCAATTTTTCGAAAAAAAAAGGGGATCAAAATTAGATTCTAACACCTGCCAGCTGACCAGTGACCACGCAGTGTGCAAGAGGAACGTGATAAAGAGTCAAATGTCAGAAAAATCGGCACTTTTCTTGAACCGCTACCTCATCGATCATATTCATCCCTGCATTCAACTTCAAGCCATAGAATCTTAAGATGACAAGATCCCATAAATAAACATTTATACTTCTTTTTGGTATCGATACACACATACACCGTAAAAAGAAATGTTTCAAAAAACCGTGCTAGCACTAGTGCTCCTGGCTTTTTTCGCCACCGCGCCGCACGCGCAGCCGGTCGGCGAGAGCTGCGCGCCGGCGGCATGCGGCGACCTGACCATCAAGTACCCGTTCTGGCTGCGCGGCCGGCAGCCTGCCCACTGCGGCCACCCTACCTTCGCCGTCACCTGCGACGACGACCCCACCGGCGCGACGCCGCCCAGACTGAACGGCTCCTACCTCCGCGTCCTCGCCATCCACTACGGCAACAGCTCCGTCGTGGCCTTCCATGACAACCTGGTCGAAAGCTCCGCTTGCCGCGCCACCCGGTTCAACTTGTCCAGCAGCCTCGCGCTCTCCCTGCTCGCCGTCAGCCGCGCCAACGCGGGGCTCCTCTTCTCCGCTAACTGCTCGCGGACGTTGCCGACGGGGTCGCTCCCGGTGAACTGCACCGGTTTCAGCGGAGGCGGCGAGTGGTTCCTGTCCCTGAACCGGATGTACGATCCCGGCGGCCCCGCGCGGCCGGTGGCGACGATGGGTTGCCAGTACTCGGTGGTGCCCGTGCTACCATGGTCGGAGCTGAGATCTTCGCGTGACTACGCGGGGCTCGTGAGGCGCGGGTTTCTGCTCGAGTGGACGACGGTGCCCGGTGACTGCGCGGCGTGCAACGCCAGCGGAGGGGAGTGCCGCTACGACGCCGGCGCCATGGCGTTCGGGTGCTTCTGCCCCGGCGGCCGCCTGCAGCCCGCGACGTGCGGTGAGTAATTTGTCCCGCGACTCGTTGAAACCTCTGCATTTAATTTCTTTTACGTAGCAGCCGAAATGAGTAGACTATGATCAATTTGACCATTTCAGCTGAACCGTTGATAAAACATACCGAATCAGTTTGACCAGAATTGTCAACTGGGGAGTGCCAATAGTACGCACACAAGTGTCATTAGTATAAATTCGAAAGGAACTAAAATTAATCGACGTGTTAGTGATGGATTCAGATAATATATTCCTCGAATACTCTTTTTTAGTGGTAGGTTACTTGTAGGCCAGGAGAACCAATCACGCACAAGAGGACAGAATCGTGACAGGTGACTCCACCAGCCGATCTTGACCGTTGATCCGAACCAATATCTGTTAATCAGAGTCACTTACTATCACGGCCCTTTTACTCCCTGCAAAAGTCAAAATCGGGGAAAAAGGGGTGGTTTAAAATTACCCACCTGCTAATCTTCCTTTCCCGTATCTGGTTCATCCCTTGGCAATTCTAGTCGTGTTCTTCTTCTTCTTTCGAAGAATTCCAGTCGTATTCAAATAGACATTTAACACGCTATATTAGGTGCAAATATTTTGCAACGTAAGTCTTTAGAGTTGTTCATCCGTTTCTTTAAAATACTGAAGTTTAATTAGTTCACGAGTAGTAGTTTGCAAGTTGTAAGGTCTAAATTAATTTCCAAGTCGTTGCTCAGATAATTCCATCTAGTTACTACGCATGAGTGACCTTCCTCCTGCTCAAACCCATCACCAAGTTTTCACTTACCCCGGAGAAGGAGAAGGAATAGTCACTAGTGATTCATACGGCATGAATGACATAATGCTATCGACAATTGACCTGCACCCATAGTTTATTAACATCGTGATTAGAAGATTAAAGCTGTTCTTGCCTCCCTCCTCACAAGTCAGAGACGATGCTGATTGCTGACTTCCCATCTCTGCTGATAAAAACTAAGTCTAACAAATCGGAAAGGCTGGTCAAGCAAAACAAGGCAATGGCAATAGCATTTCTCGAGCACTAGACCTTCTCCTCCCTTTCCAGCATTCTGCTGCTCTCCAATCCTCCCTTGTACGCAGCCAGGCAGCTGCTAGCTAGCTTCCGCCATTTGAGTGGCTAGATGTGTCCGACCATGCTGTTCTTGCCGCTCTTGGCCTCGCTGCTCCTCCGCTGCCAACTAGCACAAGCCGAGTGCGAGCCGGCGACATGCGGCGACATCACCGTAAGGTACCCATTCTGGCTAGGCGGCCCCAACCCCAACCAGTCGTCGCCGTCGTCAGCTCCGGCCTCCTGTGGCCACCCGGCCTTCGAGGTGTGGTGCAGCGATGATGGTGTGGCTTCCTTGAGGGGCTCGCAAATCCTCGTCCTCAGCATCGACTACACCAACAGCTCATTCGTCACCTCCCACAAGAGGGTCGCCGGCGGCAAGGGGGGAGTGTGCAGCACTGACTTCAACATATCGTCCAGCCTAGCCCTCAGCCCGTTCACGATTAGCAGCAGGAACCGTGTCATCTGCTTCCTCTACAACTGCAACGGCACGGAGCCACCGGAGATCGACGGCCTTGTGAACGCCACCATCTCCAGCTGCAGTAAGGCTATCTACGCGTACCTCGGCGGGAGCTACGAACGTGACAGTCCACCGGCGATCCAAGCCGGGAACTGCACGTACTCGTACCTGCCGGTGCTGTGGCCGGAGGCTCCGGTGAACTTGACGGCTGGGACCAACTACAGCCCGCTGTTCAAGAAGGGGTTCGTGTTGGAGTGGCAGAAAAACGGCTTCGGCGACTGCGACGCCTGTAACGCGAGCGGCGGGCAGTGCCGGTACAACAACGATTCCGCGGCGGCGTTCGCGTGCCTCTGCTCCGACGGCAAGCTGCGCGGCCGGAAATGCGCCGGTGAGTACACACTGATTGCCTATCCACTCCGCTAGTGCATTAATAAGCCAAATTGACGCATGTGTTACTACTATTAGCTAGTACTAGTAGTACAAGATTTCGGCACGGTGCGTTGCGTGGGATGGCGTAGCCCGTAGCAGCGTTGGCGCGTTGCGATGAATAGTCTTGTCCTTCCAATCTCTCGTAGGTCCCTGGGAGATTACGGCCCTTGGATTATCCACGACAATGTCCTTGGATTTTTTTCTCCACCTTGCGGTCCCGGTAGTTACATGGGCGGCTAGTCGGCTGCAGAGATGGTGGTAAATTTTGGGAGGGTTTGCCTAGATGCTGACGTTGACGACTACTTATCAAGCAGGCAGGAGCTGACATGGGCGGCTAGTCTCTGGTGCTTCCATTGACCACGCACCATGATCGATTCTCGGGTAATCGCATGAGTTCCGTCCTTTTTTGTCTGTCTCCCAACTTCCCAGGGCAGAGATAATAGCACTCTCATTTGACCCTTCAGTTTTCCCTCTTCTTCCTTTTTTTTCTTCTGAAAAATCACCATTCTCGTTAGTGAACTGATCCATCAGGAAAAGAAGACATTAGCAGTGTTAGTTGGCTGAAGCTTCGAGTGTGTAGCGCTGGTAGTAGGTGCCAATGTAATCATTAGTACATGATCACCAAGTGGCATTTGCGTAGTACAGTACCAAAATAGTGGGACAGGTGGTTCTGCCTTTCTGAAGTGGGCACGAGCCAAATTTGGCATGACACCCAGTCAGGCAGTCACAAACCAGCCGCTACAAAGCTTTCTTTGAACTTATCAGGCTAAAGGGATCAAGTGCGCTTTATCCCTTTTGATAGCGGTCAATCGGCGGCGTTAGTAAGTGGTTGTAACTTATCTCTCCATGCGTTCGTGGGGGACCCTAAGAAATATCCAAGTCAAAATTCTGAACGACACACACTTCCATGTGTTCTCATTATCTCCTTATCATTATATTCACCTCACAATCCCATCTCAAATCCGCCCCGTTCTCTGCAATTGTCAAAACCTCCTCTTGGCTTCCGACGCCCTCCGTTCCTCTTGTCATGCTCATGTTCTTGGCCCCTTCCATCTGGGTGGCCTGCTCGTTGCCTCTCATACTCTCAGCAGCAGCAGCAGCAGCAGCAGCAGATGCACAGGGAGGAGAAGGCTGCAAGGCCGGGAGATGCGGCAATGTGAGCATCTTGGGGCCATTCGGGCTCGTTGCGGAGAAGGACGAGGAGAACAGCTGCCCATGGTTCGGCTTCCAGGTCACCTGCAACAACAGCATTCCATACCTCGGTTACCCTCAGAAGAATCGGCCGTTCAAGTTCCAGATCATCGATATCTTCTACAGCAACAGCTCCTTGCTTGTCACCGATGTCCGAAAGATGGACGACTTCGACAACTCTAGTGACTGCCATGTCCCGAGGTCCAACACCTCCTCCAAGCTCGGTTTGCCTTTCTCGATCAGCTCTGTCAACCAGAACCTCATCTTCTACAACTGCACCAAGCCTCCGGCGGCGGCGGAGCGGCGTGTACACGGTCTCGTCGACACGAAATGCCGCAACAACACGTTCGCTCGCCTCGAGAAGCGTTACAACGAGTCTGTACACTTTCTGGAGGGCTGCGACGCTGTGATCGTACCGGTGCGGGGGAGATATGGCGAGGCAAACGCGAGCAGCTACGAGCAGCTCATCAGTGATGGTTTCCTCTTGACATGGCAGCCGCCGCAGAAACAGTCTGGTAAGTTAGCTCGTCAGCTTATCAATTTGGTCTAGTAGTTAGCAGAATGGGAGGAATTAGCAACGCATGCGTTTAGGTTCTTAGTTAGAGAGAAGATAAATATATGAGATTTGCGACCGTCCTGCCCTTGGTACCGGGGGTACCAGTGCCAGGTGGTACTGAAACAAATTCATCCATCCATCGCGAGCGGGTAGATCGGGAAAGAGTGAAAGAAATATCACGACCCATCACGCATCTTCTTTCTCGCATCGCCGCATTCTCAGCTCTCTTGCGCTCGTTTTTTTTCCTCTGGCCGACGGCCTCTGCTCTCCAGGAGCTCCACCGCCCCTAGCCGTAGCCCTCCTCCTCCGGCCGACGGCCTCCGCCGCCGACCATCGCCGCCACCGTCTGCGCGTGCGGTACACGGGGATCCAACCATGCTCCCCTGTGCGCGCGGTACGCGGGGCGCGAGGAGAGTCGGAGAATGGCCGGCGTCGCTCGGATCTGCAGCCTCCGCTCCTGCCGTTGTGTGGGAAACGGGGAGAACCGGAGAAAGAACGAACCCTACCTTATCTGTTCGATTTTGGGTGGGACAGCCAAATGAGCCAACGCAAACGCAAAATTACAATATTACCCCTCCACCTCACTCCACATTGCCGGTATCATCACATGGACAAAATAGTACCTAGAGGCATCGCACTCTTGCCAACCGTCTGATCATGCTAAATCAACAGCCGAGATTTGATACCGGCCTGAGTGCTGGACGGGAGCAATTCTCTAGACATATTAACACGTTTTGTTCAATAAGAGCAAGTATAGTAATGTACAGTCAGCTGGCGAAACAAACAGCCACGTCACACCAATCCAACGTGGAGGAGCGAGAAACCAAGAAAGAGAAGGAAATGGGCTATTCGCGAGTCGCCGGCTCGAAGCGTCGTAACCGAGGCGAAACGCCCGCTCCCAACCCGTTGCTGGCGATTGAGCCGGCGCCTCACTCCACAACGGATGCTTTGCACATGCATATATTAATTGTTTAGGTGTTTCAATTAGTTAATGTATCAGTCGACTTATAGCCAACCCATTATACAGCTGAGCTTTTAGGGCATGGCTAAATGACATGGCAGTGGTTTTCAGCTGGTTGCTGGCTACGTTATTATCCTTGCTCTAATATAACTAGAACTCCCTGGGTTCAGACAGTACTCTGGCTCTTTTTTTTTGTTTTAGTTACATCCGTACATGTAAGCGTTGACCGGCTGGAAAGTTGACTAGTCTCAGCTTAGTGCCTACCGGTTTAGGTGTGTAACAAAGAGCGTAGCGTAGTCGCCTGCCAAGGTGTTAGACAAAAGGGAAAAAACAATGGTGGACTAGATGCTCGATAGCAGCGTGCACTAGCTGGAATAGGAACCAATATGACTATGCGACGATGAGGCCAGACAAACTGGTCCAGTCACATGTCATGGCAGCTTAGTAGCTTACACAAATTTTTCCAACCATAGGCACCCCGAAAACTCGCACGCGTGGACGACGATCGTTCGTGTATCTGGTCAAACATTTCGTCTCCTCATTGACATGTCCCGGAATCGTTCGTCGTGTACTACTATTCAACCATATTGTCCCTTAGTTCCATATCTCCTCACAAACCAGTCAGGCCATCACCAATTCAGAAATCCCCCTATTTCCCCCTTCTGTCTCGATGGCCCCGAGCTTCTTCTTCGCCTTCGTCGTCGTCTCGGCTTGGTGGACAGCGTTCATGCTCGCTGCGGCGAGGGGAGCTGAGGAGGAAAGAGCAGACTGCCCTGCTAAGAAATGCGGCAACTTGACTATCTCCTCTCCGTTCTGGATCACCCAAAGCCAGACGGATAGGCCGTGTGGTGCTTTGGATTTTCAGGTCTATTGCAACGACTCCACCGGCATCGCAACTCTCCGGAGCTCTACAGACAACGGGTTCGAGATCAAGAACATATCCTACGGTGACCGTACTCTGCTCGCCTTTGATGTACACAAGCTAGATGATTTGAGAAGCTCTACCGACTGCCATGTCCCGAAATGGAACACCTCCGCCAAGCTGGCCCTCCCGTTTAGGATCAGCTCTGCCAATCTGAACCTCATCCTCTACAATTGCACGAAGAAGGCGCCGGTGGCGGAGCGGCAGAAACAACTGGGCCTCGTGGAGACGAGATGCCGTAACAACACGTTCGCTCGCCTAGGAAGGCGTAACGACGGCCGGAGCAACTACGACGACTACTCTTTGGAAGGCTGCATCGCCGCCGTCTTGCCGGTGCTAGAGACGCCTGGCGGCAAGGCGAACGCCAGCAGTTATGAGGAGCTCATTAGTCGTGGCTTCCTCATAACATGGGACCTGCCACAGCCAGCGCCAGTGCTGCCAGTGACATCTTCTGGTAAGTTCACCCTCGTTGAACTATTAGGATCAAGTTCGTACAGAAAATCCACTATATATCCTGATACTTCTAATCTTCAAGCGAGTACTAGTTTCTATGGTCCTCGCTCATCAGCGTGTAGGCCAAGCAATCTATCGATTGGCTGATAAGTTCGTCATCTTGCCCAACCATGGCGGCTGGGCAACAGGGATGAGCTAGAATTTAAGTGATCAAAGCGAATTGAAGTGAGATCAAAGCAGTGGACCATGACCATCCTTCTCACTCCGATGCCATTCCTTCCAATCTTCCATCCTGTTGTGGTACATGACCGAGAGGACCATGCTGCACATCTGTTGGAATTGGAACCAATACGGAAGAAGATGAGGCCGTGGACAGTATTATCCAGTCAAATGTTTCGGCCACTACATAGAATTCCCCAATCTAAATGTCTCGTACTAGAAGTAGGAGGAGTATATTAATTCTCTCATGTCTTCCTCAATCCTCATCAACAACAAATCACCAATTCCTCCTCTTCGTTTTTGATGCCTCCTCATCCTACCTTGTTCCTCTTGTTCGCCTGCCTCGCCTGGGCGGGGCAAGCAGTGAGTACGGCAGCAGACACTCGTCCAGAAGAAGGCTGCGCGGCCAGTACTGTTTGTGGCAACGTGACCATCTCGTCGCCGTTCGCCGTCGTGCCGGAGCAGGCAACGGAGAGCAAATGCGGCTGGCTTGGGTTCCAGGTTATCTGCCGCAACGACACTCCATACCTCGGCTACTACAACTTCGGTCACCCGATCCAGATCCTCGACATCTTCTACGGCAACACATCGTTGCTCGTCTCCGACATCCACAAGCTCGATGACTTCGTTGGCTTCTCCGGCGTCAGCAAAGATTCCTGCCATGTTCCGACGGTCAACACGTCCTCCAAGATCGCCTTCCCGTTCTCCATCAGCACCACCAACCTCAACCTCTTCCTGTACAGTTGCAATAAGACTCTTGTGCCGCGGGACGGAGACGACGACCTCGTGGAGACGAGGTGCGGCAACAAGACGTTTGCTCGCGTAGGAGGGCATTACGGCGACTACGGGGCGTTTTACTTGGAAGGCTGCAATGCTACCGTCGTGCCGGTGATGGGCACGGACGCTAGGAGCTACGAGCAGCTCATCAGCGACGGCTTCCTCTTGACATGGCAAGGGCCGCCGTCATCTGGTAAGCACGCTCGGGAAATTTATCAATGTGATCACGTTCCTAGGAGGTACCATGCGTAAAACAATCCGGTGTCAACTTATCAAACCTGTTAATCAGGAGTTGTTTGTTGATTGTTGATATGGACATCGTCATCGCTAGCCCAGCTCTCCCGTTGGGCAGATGAGAAATCGACGAGCATCGATAGTCAGGATAAACAAATCGGAGGTGGAAAAAAGACTATTGGTACTTTTTTTTTTCTGATAAAAAACTATTGGTAGGAGTACTTGTTAAGAAAGGAGAAAAGAGCAGTCCGCTCAATCCATGGACCTTGACCGGTCAAAAACCGCCTCGCCACCGTCCTTTCGCTCCTCATCTCATATCCCACTCTCCGTCTCCTTCCTCTGCAAGCCCATAGAAACACTTCATTTGTTCTCCATTGCACTCCTTTTAGTTCCCAGTTTCCCACCCCAAGTACAGAAGCAATGCCTCCGCTCCTACTCCTGCTGATCGCCTCCTTCCTCGAGTTGCTGGCGCTGGCCAGCTCGGCTAACTCGACAAAACCTCGGTGCTCTCCCACGTCGTCATGCGGCAACCTGACCATCTCCTACCCGTTCTGGCTGGAGCAACCCAGCCAGCCGCTGTGCGGATCCCCGTCCTTCCAGCTCAAGTGCAACACCAGCGGCGCATTCCTCAAGCGCTCCTTCCTGGAGTCCTATCGGGTGGTTAGCATCTTCACCGAAAACAACTCCTTCCATGTGGTAGACGAAAATCTCCCGCTCGCCACCGGCTGCCCGGCGCCGCAGTTCAACATCTCGCTCGGCATCTGGCAGGCTCCGTTCGTCATCAGCAGAGCCAACGCCAGGCTTCACTTCCTCTCGTGTAATCAGTCACTTCCAGTGGCTCCTCCCGGTTTCCACAACCAGTCTTGTGACAACAAGTCCTCCTTTGTCCGTCTCGATGAGGAAGGCGAGCTCGCCGGCCACAGCATCCCGCCGGGCTGCAACTTCACGGTGGTGCCGATCCTTGAGCGTCCCAATGGGAGTCAGGATGGGTATGTTGCCAGCATGAGGAGTGGCTTTCTCCTGGATTGGGCGGGGGCGTCAGATGATTGCCCCAAATGCGTAGCAAGCGGAGGACAATGCGCGTACGGCGACGGCCTGCGGTTCGCCTGCAATTGCACCGACGGGTTGCACCCTGAGAAGTGTGGTGAGTTTGTGAAATCAAAACATCACGGTAAACTTACCCAGTCGATTCGTATTCAACAGAGTTTTCTGAACATTGCTACGCAGACCCTACTAACGGATTCAATGCATCCAAAGTGCCCATCCTGTAGATAGCTTTTTTTAGAATGAACGAGGCATCTTTTCGTCATATAAGAATATTTCCATGCTAATCTGCGGCTTAATGTCCACTAGATAAACTGTTATAATATATTGCACGTGACGTAGAGTTGGCTATAAAGAAAAGAAACTAAACCCCGGCATGGTCACAGCAGTGTTCATAAGACACTAAGTGAATATTGATATTTTTGTTTTGAATTATGAGTCTTTGCTTCAAGTTCCTGTGGTTTTTTTTGTTAGTTCCTCAACAAACAATTATTTCACTGATGGAGACATTGGCATCTTATGGAATCCTAGTCAAACGTGTTACGTGTAGTTTGAAGCATTCAACTACACTGTCTGATAACGATGCCATACCAATACCCTTGTTCCTGTTTATCTCCTGCTGATTGCAGACTGACGAAATTGTTCATCTGATTGGCAATACATACCCTTTCATTTTCTAAGCCTTAATTAGTGTGTTCATCTTATTGTCTTGTTTGATGTTATGAAGATCACCGAACTATCTAATATAATTTCTGAGTGTTGTGACTTGTGAAGGAGATCAAGTTCTCATCTATATACCAAAGTTGGCGAATTGTCACTACTATATTTTGAATGATTATTCTATTTGTTCATGATATTAAATGCAGACTACTAAATGTTTCTGTCTTCTGCAGGTGCAAGAAGCACTCTAAAGAAAATTGCAATAGGTGAGTACCAACCTCAAGTGCCCTTCTTGTCCCTTCATTCTTGTTTCGGGGTCTTCCCAAACCATTAAAACTAAAATAAGGGAGATAAAATGTTTCAGATCTGATAGTCATAAATAAATTGCTAATGTTGTCTATTTGTTATTGGCAGGAGTTGGAGCAGGCGGCGGAACATTGTTTATTATATGTATCTTCATTTTTGCTTGGCACAAGCGCAAGAAGAGGAAACAAACCCGAGATTTGAAAGATCTCATGCGTAGTTCATCTTCAATGCAATCATACAGCAAAGACCTTGAGTTGGGTGGCTCTCCCCATATCTTCACTTACGAGGAACTTGAAGAGGCTACTGCTGGATTTAGTGCCTCAAGGGAACTTGGTGATGGTGGTTTTGGAACTGTTTACAAAGGTAGGAGAATATGTTTGCACAACTCCCTTGTTGTTAATAAATTTCCCATCTAATCACTTCCTCACTAGCATGCCTAATTGCATGCAACAGGGGCTCCATTCAACTTTATTCCATAATAGATAACTTCTCCTATTAACTTAGCAATTCCAATTCTTCCTTTTCTGTCATTCAGGAAAGCTCCGGGACGGGAGAGTAGTTGCAGTGAAGCGCCTTTACAAGAACAACTACAGACGAGTAGAGCAATTCCTAAATGAGGTAGACATCTTGTCCCGCCTACTGCACCAGAACCTTGTTACCTTATATGGCTGCACGTCTCGTTCTAGCCGTGACCTTCTCTTGGTCTATGAGTACATCCCAAACGGAACAGTTGCAGACCATCTTCACGGACCCCGTGCAGGAGAACGAGGCCTCACATGGCCTGTAAGAATGACAATTGCCATAGAAACGGCTGAGGCACTGGCATACCTTCATGCAGTTGAAATCATACACCGTGATGTCAAGACCAACAACATATTGCTAGACAACAACTTTCATGTAAAAGTTGCGGACTTTGGACTATCACGCCTGTTCCCGCTTGAAGTCACCCATGTCTCAACTGTTCCACAGGGCACACCAGGGTATGTTGACCCAGTGTACCACCAGTGCTACAAGCTAACCGACAAGAGTGATGTATATAGCTTTGGTGTTGTGTTGATAGAGCTAATTTCCTCAAAACCAGCAGTGGACATGTCCAGGAGCCACAGTGACATTAACTTGGCTAACATGGCTCTCAACAGAATTCAGAACCATGAAGTTGATCAGTTGGTTGACCCAGAGATCGGTTATGAAACTGACAGTGAAACAAAGAGGATGATAGATCTGGTGGCCGAGCTGGCCTTCCAGTGCTTGCAGATGGACAGAGATAACAGGCCATCAATCAAGGAGGTAGTGGAGGTCCTGCATTGTATCAAGAACGGGGAATGTCCAGCGGAAAAGATGAACAAGAATGCGTCTCCAAAGGAAGATTCGCATCTGCTGAAGGACAGCCTACAGTATTCGCCTGACTCAGTAATCCATAGATTTCATAGCCAATCTACTAACCACTCGGTAGCATCAAACTCTAGCGGATGATGAGAAACTTTGTATTGATTCTGATGAAATAAGGCCCCTATCGGATGAGCTGTAGATATCATAGAGTTCGCTAATGATGTGATTCTGGACAAGTAAATTGTCCCCTCTTGGTTGATGGACTAATTAATACAAGTAATAAACTAATGTTTTTACCCAGCAGTGTTTGAGTATGAACTTGGTAGAAATTCAGACAATTTGTGAATGCAGTAGGAGAAATACAGGGCTAAAACAATCTCGTGTAATCTAGTGTCCAGTTTGTTCATGATTTCAGGTTAGCGAGTGAGTGGTATCAGGAAGAACACATCCCATTGTTACCGTAACTAGAGGTTGCAATTTGCAAGCATTCGTCCCCTTTTCTCTATGAACTACATGTACAACAAATTTGCTAAACAAACACAAGGAATTGCGGGAAAAGCGTACCTGGCTAAAAGAACAGGATGAAGTGGCTGATGCGACCGATTGTCTGATCCCCCGAGATACCGTGGCCGGCGAGGCGCGCATCCAATCCTAACCCGCCGCGCCGCGCGCGGTGTCCTCGTCTCTCCACGCCGACGAGGCCGCGGCGGCTCGACCGCGCCCACTCCGCGCTAAATTTCGCCCCCGTTTTGGGGTGGGATGGGATCGCCGCCCCGCCGGCCGATCTCATCGGCGGCGCGTGCCCTAGGCCGCGCTGTAGTACGTGGGCTAGCTGGATGGACACCTTACTTTCTAGGCCCATTACAAAGGCTCCTATCTCAGGCCTCGAATCCGATTAACCATAAGAGAAATGCTTAGTATAAACAAGTGGAAAAAGTATACTTTGACTCCCTCAACTATAGTTCGAGTATAATTCATGTCCTCCGAATGCGAAACCGGGTATATAGCCTCCTCCAACTATCAAAACCGATGCAAATTATGTCCTTGGTTGGTTTTGGAAGCGGTTTTGGCTGACGTGGCGCCTCATGACGGTGTTGATCGGGTCTTCATCCTACATGGTGTTGACGTGCCACTTATGTGGTACTAGAATTAAAAAAAATATGTGGGACCCATTTATCATTCACACAAAAATATAGTGGGACCCACTGACATGTTGGGCCCACATGCCATCCTCCCTCTCTCTCTCTTTCTCTTTCTTTCCCCTCTTTCTTCCCCTTCGGTCATGGCGGCGGCTGGAGCGGCAGTGGCGATGAGCGGGAGGGCGAGCGAGGGCTGGAGCGGCAGCGGTGGCGGGCGGGAGGGTGAGCGAGGGCTGGAGCAACGGCGGTGGCGCGTGGGGGCCGGAGTGGCAGCGGTGGGAGGGAAGGCGAGTGGGGGCTAGAGCGACGAAGGAGGAGGTGCAGGAGATTTTAAGGCGACGATGGATAGGCAGCGACAGGACCTGAGCCGGGTGTGGAGACGAACGCGGCGGAGGAGCGCCTCCTCCTCCGTCTCCACCCGCGCCAAAACCACCCCAAATCCCCCTCGTTGTCACCTCTCTCACCGTCGGCGACCCCGCCGACCTCCGTCTCTCACTCGCCACCATCGCATTGGCACTCCCCTTCGCTCCTCCTTGCCACTTTTCCTCGCCGTCATTCTTGACTTCGGCCTCGCCGTCTCCTTCTCGCTCATCCTCAAGCCGTCGTTGGGCGACTCCACCAGCGCCGGAGACGGCTCGGTGCTGTTAACAGCAGATTTTCGTAATCGGCCCGGAAAGGGAAGAGGAAACCGACGCGGAGAGAAGGGCTGAATTGGAGTCGGACCAAGTCTCGTATCGGACTTGGTAAGCGTATCGGACTGGGAGAGGCGCTACCAGGAAGAGCGTATCGGCCGATACGGATTCAATATGGTCATTGGCCGATAGAGGCTGGAAGTTGACAGAGTCAGCGTGGGCTTGGTTTGGGCTCAGGATAAGCTTCAAGGAAGTTGCCAAATAGAAATACGGCTCGGTTTTAGGCAATTGTATCTTGTAAATCAATAAGGTTTAGATCTAATCTTTGGCAAGAGTTTGCCGCAAAGACTTGTTTGTTAGTTAGAGATAAGATCGTGTCCTACAAGGACCATGTTGTAATCCCGGGTATAAATATCCCGGTAGTATGTACATAGAAACTCTCTCACAACTCAATACAACAATCAGTTTGTTTCAATCTACTTTTGGCGCATCGCCAATCCTCGCAAGAGGTTAACTCCGGCGAGTTCTTGCTTTCCCAGAGCAGAGGTAAAAACTCGTGCCCGACGATCTACATCGTCAGGGCTAGCGTGTCGCTTTAGACACGTTAAGCCTCGATGATGTGATCGTCGTTTATCATGTTTTGAATGATCTTGACAAGTGTCTTAATTATGCTTCGCCAGTGATTTACTCGTTTTAGGGTTTGTTGCCGACGACGGTTTAATTACTATGCTTGGTTAGATCTTTCAATGCATCTACCATCCCCAAAAGCAATCGGCGACTTGATTTTCTTTGTGTTAAGTCTCAATTCACATTTTGAGTTGCTATCGACCTTAGTCCTGTTTTGAGATTTAACTCGAAGCCTGTTTTCGGTTGTAATTAAGGATAGCACTGGGGTTTCAGCCAGTCTTACCTGATACATATGATTATCCTAAGGTTTTTATGTGTGTCTGTCATCTACATGAATGGATTGATGAATATAAATGTATTTGTTATAGATTACTCTTTAGGGTTTATCTGTGATCAGTATGTGTCACGCCCGAAATTCACTACCAGAATTTCCAAGACTGAATGTGTATTAAATCCCCTATCCAGGATCAGCTAGGGTACACAAACGACAGAGTTGACATACAGTTCCACGTCTTACAAACAGAGTAAAAGTCTTACAGACATGCAGCGGAAAAACGAAAAGACAAACTAAACTAGAACGGGACTCTTGCAGCGGGCTGGCATCATTCCACAAGCATCCTCGACGGCGGACGAAGCCTACTCCTCTGAAAAGCCTCCATCAGACGCATACTCCTCGTCTGGTGTGGGAAAAAATTAAGCAAGACTGAGTACTACCTACTATACTCAACAAGTCATACCGGAAAAGGGAGGTATGATGCAGGGTATTCCAAAGGCAGGCAAGGGTTTATTTGCATAAAGTAAGCTTTTCAAAACAGTAGTTGAAAGCAGTAGTAAAACGTTGGATTAATTGATCAATATTAACCATCACTGTCCAACGCTATACCACGTTGCGACACGCCCAAACCATCCACCTGAACTAAACCAGTTCCAATAATTCTCATTATTATGAAAGTGAGACTAATCACGGTGGATCTGGTTGATCGCCCATAACCGCGAGCACGGCTATTCGAATAGTTCTACTCTGATCAGAGGTGTACATCTGTACCCACAAGACATAGCCTCAACATCATGTCAACCATGCGTCGCGAAACTGGAAAGTACCCGAATAGAGACTGTGACAGGACCCTTCGCATAACCCCCTCTAACCAACCGTACCATACCACAGGTTTCGCCCCCACCTTTAAGTCCAAGGTAGGCAGCCCCCTCTCGTGCCACGGTGAATCCGGCAGCCGATCAACGGGTAAATCCCCCGCCAACCCAACTCCATCACGCCCACCCTATTCTGGTACGTCAGCCAGAGACAGCTACACTACAAGTCCAGCCGTTGCCCACGCTGGCTTGTGGTACGCACGGTATTTCTTCCAGGGTTTCCCGCGAACTGGTCCTTAATTGCTATGGGTGCTTCCATCAAAACCATGCACCCACAGCCCACCATTAGCATATTTTAATTAATTATTATTACCATGGTGGCTCCTAAATCAAAGTGTCACCATAAGGACTACATTAATTAATTATTTAAGGTGATCCCCTTTAGTGAGCTAAGTTAGCTAAGCATGGCTAAGCATTCCTAAAATCAGTGAACAATGAATTAATTACCCAAGCTATCAAAGGTGCACGATAATCAATATAATTAGCTGAGTACAATAGGTAATAACCCACATGAAATGACATTGCGAAATAATGCAGTGTTTACGAAAAAAACAAGACATTTGTAAATATAGGTACAATATGATCAATGTGAAGCATGACTTGCCTTGCTCCTGAGCTGAAGCTACCTCTGCGACGATCTCGAAATAAACGGGCGCGTCGGAGGTATCGGAATCTACGCGACAAACAAAGCAAACAACAATACATGCTATAAGTCTACTGAAACAAAGCACAAAAGTATTTTTAATGGATTCTCTGCATTTTTATGAATTTAATGAAATTTGAATGGACTTAAACGGAGCTCGGATGAATTAGTTATGAATTTTTGAAGTTATCTGTGTTTTTACTGTAGAAAGAAAAACCTTAATCGAATTATTGCGCAATTAATCCCAGGGCTGGCGTCATCAAGGGGCGGCGGCCGGTCCACCGTGGATTAAGTCCACGGGACCACGGCGGCGGCGGTTCACCACGTGGCGCACACGCGGTGCCGACGCGGCGGCCACGGGGCAGCCAAGCGGGCGGCCGCGCGGGACGGAGGGGAACGGCCGAGATTGGCCCGAGTGGCCGATCTAAAGGCCCGAAATGGCTGGGCGGATGGCGGCTTGGGGCGGCACGGCCCCGAGCTTGGCCAACTCGGCCATGGCGCGCGGCGGCCGAAGGCGACGGCCGGCGGCGCAACCGGTGGCCGGAGGCAGCGGCGCAAGGGCGGCGGAGAGCGGCGCTCGCGGGCGCGTGCACGGGAAGGAGCGGCGCGGCCGGGAGAGGGAGAGGGAAGAGAGAGGGAAAAAAGGGAGGTGCTCACCGAGCTCCACCGAAGGGGAAGACGACGACGGCGGCGCTAGGGTTTCACGAGGGGCGACGGCGTTAGGGTTTGCGAAAAGCGGCGGCGTTTGGGGAAAAGAGAAGAGGGGAGCGCGGCGAAGATGATTTAAAGGGGATCCGGGGCTAGGACGTAAGCGTGGGCTCCGGATTTCTCGCCGGAGTTCGGCGCGGACGGAGAGAGAGAGAGATTCGGCCGCGAATCTCGCCTCCACGACGCGAGGAAAAGCGGTGCGGAGAGAGGGAACGGGCGCGCGTGGCGTGCGGGCGATGCGGGACGGGGTGTGGGCGGCGGTTGCGGGCGCAGGACGTGTGGGGAAGGCGGGCGGCATGGGCGCGCGTGGGCGGCGGCGGCCGTCCGCGGGGAAGACGGCCCGGGCGTCGGCCCCACCTGTCGCTGGCCCGGGCGAAGGAGGGAGGCGATGCAGCCTCGGGCGGCCTTGGGCTAACTCGAGAGGGAGAGGAGGGGGCGGCGGGAGCGGCACGGCCTTGGGCCGGCCCGGGAAGGGGAAAAGGCGCATGGGGGCGACCGAAGGTGGCTTGGGCCGGCCCAGCGGGAGGGGAAAGGGGCGCGCGGCGCGCGCGCGGCTGGGCTGGGCCGGCGGCCCAAGAAGGTAGAAGAAAAGGAAAAAGAAAAAGAAAAAGGAAAAAGGAGAAAGGGATTTTCCTGGGATTAATTTACATCCGAATTTGATTTTAATTGGTTTAAAATTATTTCTAGGGCTCTGAAAATTCCACTAAAAATCCTGTTAATGTATTTTGACATGGGGAACTCAAGAAAAATTCCACCCTGCCATTTCCACTTCTTTAATGCATTAATTAATTGGATTTTTCTCTAGATTAATTACACAATTTCTCAGATAAATTATTAAACTTGATTTTTACGATTCGAGGAAACTTCAGGGTGTGACAGTATGTTTATATTGGTTGGTTAGTTCATATAGATTCACATTAGAGTATTAGTTAGTGTAGTTATCTTTATTATCCCTTATCGGCCGATGCCATTAATTGACATCAGTATGTTGATGAAGGCCGATAAGATTAGATTCATGCTTTAACCTCATTTTATCACGAGTAAGCCGATATAGCTTTGCCCTATCGGCTGGGCCACGACAATGCGACATCGGCCTATCGGCCGATTGGTCATTGTTTTCTGATATGGTTTACTTGTTTATCTTGTTGATTGCAGATCAAATCAACTGACACGCCCTACACGCACCTAGCTAAGCCTTTGGACCTGCACTGGAGTAAAGCAAACCTTCCAGGCCGCCGTGGAAACGTGGAACCCGTTTGGTTGCAAGGCGGGTCGAAATTCTACACCAACAGGTGCCGACGACATCAACCCCCGCTGTGGCCACTGCATCGGCTTCGGAGGTGACGATGAGGAGTGCCATCCCGGTGCGGGGCGACGCGCGGCGGTAAGGAGAGAAAGGGAGAGAAGGAGGAATATGGGAAGGAGAGAGAGGATTATATGTGGGGCCCACATGGCAGTGGGTCCCACAATATTATTTTTGAATGACATATGGGTCCCACATATTTTTTTAGTTTTTATTCCAATGCCACATAAGCATCACGTCGACGCCACGTGGCACTAAGACCAAGTCAACACTGTCACGTAGATGCCATGTGAGCCAAAACCGTTTCTCAAACCACCCAGGGACAAAGTTTGCACCGGTTTTGATAGTTAAAGGAGTTAATATACCCGGTTTTGTGGTTAGAGGTCATGAATCGTACTCGGGCCATAGTTGAGGGAGTTAAAGTATACTTTTTCCTAAATAAGCCACTTCTTGGTCTTCGATCCTCTAAGTCACTACGAGCGCCCCCGATCAGTGCAATGGGTAAGTGGATCAAGTGCTATCAACATTATGGCCTTTTCATTGGGCTAGCATATCATACATGAAAGCTCCTTCGCATAGGAATAAGTTCATTTTGACACCCTTAACTAGTGACCAAATCTGATTCGTACCCTTGAACCGCAATACCAGATATTTCGACCCTTCAACTATTAAAATCGATGCAATTTGACTCTCTCGGTGGTTTTGAAGGGTGGTTTCACTGATGTGGCACCTACATGGCGGTGTTGACCTGGTTTTCGTCCCATGCGGTGTTGACGTGGCACTTATGTGACATTAGAATTAAAAAATATATGGGACCGATTTGTCATTCACACGACAAAAATTATGGGGGCCACTGACATGTGGGGCCCACATGTCATCCTTTCTCCTTTCCTTCTTCTTCTTTCCTCTTCCTTCTCTCTCTCTCTTTCAGTCTTTCTCTCCCCTTCGCCGATCTGTAGGGGCGGAAGCTAGACCGCCATCGGTGGTGGACAGGCGACAATAGGGCTGCAGCGAACTGATCTCCACTACGTCATCGCCGTCTCTGCCGCCGACGCCGTGCCATCGTGCTCCGCCGCCGTCTCTCATTACTTTCATTCTTCCTCTTTCTCTCCTCTTCCTCTTTCCCATTCGGCTTCCCCAATCTCTCCTCCATGAACAACGGCGTCTGCGCCGACTTGCCGCCGGCCACCGCCTTGGCCGTCGCCGATGACGGCAACACTGACGCCCCTCCCCACAAGTCATCATCGGCCTCCCCCGCGGCGCTGTTGCCTCCTCGCCCCGTCGCTCCAGCTACCCCGCGGCGCCCTAGCTGCCCCCTGCCGCTCCTCCTTGCTCCAGCCGCCCTCGCCGCCGCTCCAGCCGCTCCCCGTTCCTCGCCGCTCTAGCCGTCCCTCCTCGCGACGTGTTGGCTCCCAGGGTGGCGACCCCTTCTCTCTCCCTCTCCTTCCTTCTCCAAGCGGTGCGGTGATGAGGAGCGGCCACGGAGCACGATGGCGCGACGGCGACGGTGACTGCGGGAAGAGGCGTCGATGATGCTGTCCTTGGCGGCGGCCAGGGAGGTGGCCGGCAGCAAGTCAACACAGACGCCGCCGTCCGTGGAGGGAAGAGAAAGAGAAAGAGAGAAGGGAGAGAGAAGGAAGAGAAAGATGGGATGGAGAGGATATGTGGGCCCTACATGTCAGTGGGTCATATAATATTTTATGTGTGAATGACAAATGGGTCCCATATATATATATATATATATATATATATATATATATATATATATATATATATATATATATATATATATGTTTAATTCTAATGCCACATAAGTGTCCCGTTGGACGAAGACTAGGTCAACACCGCCACGTAGGCTCCATGTCAGTAAAACCGTCCTCCAAAACCACCAAGGAAGTCAAATTGCACCAGTTTTAATAGTTGGGGGTCGAGATATACGGTATTACGGTTCAAGGATACGAATTAGATTTGGTCACTAGTTAAAGGAGTCAAAGTGGACTTATTCCCCTTCGCACAACAACACGAAGTGGGCCAGATGTGTGTGCTTTTTCAACACACAAGGCGAGCTCCATGCCAATTCTGCTTCGTGCCGTGCAATTACCCAAGTGTTAGCCTCCCGTTCGCGTTGAGGAGCCACACAAAATTTCAGAAAATGCTCGAGGTCTTCAAAACTTTCAACCTGTGCAACAATTTTTTATTTCAAAATCACAAACTTTCAATTCAACAATTTGAATCATTCATCTAAAATCATAAAACTTTCAATTCAAATATAAAATTATCTTCTCAAAATCACAAAATTTTCAATCGAAGATCTAGAACTTTCACCTCGTGATTACGAAAACTTTCAATTCAAATATTAAACCTCCCAATTCAAAAATCTAAAACTTTTAGCTATATGCTCAAATCCTCTTCTCCTTGGCATCAATTGTCACCACCACAGGTCCATAACAACGATGACGTCGTGGGTGTCGTGGTGCTGCTCCTACACTAGAGAGGTCGGCATGAGCCTGATGCGGCACGTGGCTGGAGCAACAAAGATAATAGAGAAGTGAAGCCCCTGCAACGGGAACATCTGTGAACTATCGACACCGAAGCTCCGGCGGAGCTAGGGGTGACGCTACATGGGTGAAAAGAAGATGGGGGAGGGATGGAGGATGGTCAGGGACAGAGATAGGACACAAGGACTGCCAGGCAGTTAGCGCAACAAATCGATGGGTGACGGCAAGCCACTTTGTCGACGTTGAACAGGAATGGGACAAGAGGTATTGGTGGGCCTTAATTATAGAATAAGGTGTTCACTATCTCGCTAACGAGCGAGCTTGTGAGAATTAGTATTTTCGATTTTGTTCATGCTTTCGTGCTAAATCTGTTTTTAAATATAAGAGATTTTGATAGCGTAGATAAAAGTAGTAGTACTAACCTAGTGTTTGTCCATCTTCCATCTGCCAGGTCCACACTTCAAGAGTGCCAGACAAGTTCTTTCATTAAGACGACACACCATGCCCTGATGCCCATGTCACATGGGAACAAAGTCACAGTGCGACTCTACTGCTCGAATGAACGCGTCAAATCACCTCATCACCCCAACGCATCAACCGATGCCTTTGTTTCGTCCAAATCTCACTGGGATCCGAAGATGACATGCATACACCGGTGATAACTGATAAGCAGAGGGGAGACTCCCCCGATGATTCGAACAGTATCACACCAAAATTCGCGCGTCTTTTAGCGCCCGGGCAGTTAGCGCCTGACGGTGATGCTGATGCGACTCTCCCCCCATTTTTTTTCTTTCTTTTTGGACACTGGATCAGCAGACACCTCCCGCGTCTTCCTCTCGTAGTCTCCATATGGCAGCCTGCAGCGTATTGCGGCTCTCGCAAGCCACTCCTAAACTATGAAATCGTCATACAGAATACAGTATATTGTCATGGAGATTTTACAGATTGCACCTTGCCATAAGAAAGTGTGTGAAGCTATGCATTCAGGGGTGGCGTGTTAACATTATTCCTGAAGTTCAGGTCTAACACGGACAGATGACATAGGCTATAATAAAAGAATTCCCTATGGCAAATTTTAAAGACGGTAAAGCACCATTCTAAGATCAGCTCCAGAATCCCAGATCATCTCCAAGTGAGCAACAGTATCTCTGGCTACCAACCAGATGAAAAATTGAGAGAGAATACCAGTAGTACTAGCTGCTACTAGTATATAACTGTACTGTCCCAGCTATAGCAGCAGGAGCGACCTGGAGCTGGAGGATGGCCGGGACGACGCTCTACAGGCCAAGGCTGAAGAGCTTCTGGGTGCTCGTTCGCCGCCTTCTCTGCCGCCGCCGCAAAAGTTACACGCCGGGTTATGCGGCTGCCGGGGAGGACGACGGCGAGAAGAGGAGCCTCCTCTTGACCAGCAGAAGCTCTTTGGAGGAGCTCCTGGTGTCGGACGACGCCGACGACGATGGCGGCATCGACGCCGGCGTGATCTGCCGGAGCGCGTCGCAGTGTGCCAAGAAAGACGGTCAGGCGCCGGTGGTCGTACTACCGCCGGGGCTGCATCATCCAGTGTTGTCTCGTGTGGACGGCACGGTGACGACGACGTCGTCAGGCGGCGACCGCGCTGGCGCGGCTGTGCAGTGCCGGCGGCGGTTCATGTTCGGCGGGTTCCGGCGGCGGCTGATGATGAGGAGACCGTGGCGGCCAGTGCTCGTCGCCATCCCGGAGTGAGCATGCATGGACAGATTACAAATGACATTTCGGTAAAATCCGTTGGAATTGAATCGATTGCAGTATGCATATACTCTAGTGTAGCTTTGCGTGTTACTCGGTTTCTTTCTTTGTTCGTTGCTTGCTGCAGTATGTGACTAGTACTAGGCTACTAGCTATTTGATGCTTCTATCACTGTTCTGTAATCATCAACGATGTCGGTGCATAACAGCATGCTTGAACATGTCTGTTGTCTTTGCTGTGAAGCAAAATTGCCACCTTGCTCTGTTTTTCACTTTCCTTTGAAATTATGAAAGCATTTCTAGAAATAAATCTAAAATTTTTTTTTTGTGAAACATCTACAGATAGTTTTAAACTAAAAGGAGGCTAAATTTTAAAATTTTTCGCGGCACAGATTCGTGTAAAAAAGGAACAAAGTACAGTGAAGCGATCTGCTGCTCGGTCTTTGACAAATCCAATTGATCATTGGGAGCTTTTGATACTCTCGAGATATTCTAGATTGAATTTAAAATTTTCAAAATGATGTGACTTGGCACCTTGGCAATGTGCTATACTACAACCAAAAGCTATGCTGGCTAGCGTTGCTTTTAGCACGAGAACTGCCAAGGATGGCAGGAAATCTGGGTCATGTCTGTTTGGATTTGCCTGCATGCTCCAACTGCTTTCGGCTGGACCTTGACTGAGCTTAATGGCAGCAGCTACCACAAAATTTCGTTTGGACCAAATCCAGGTTCGTTTCAATGACACAAACGAGACCATTGGAATAGCCAGCCCTCGTTAGGTTGGGCTGACATTATTGGGCCGAGACGGAAGCTGGACTCACGTAACTGGGCCCCTCCCGTGGTCCATGGACTCTACGGTAGTGCAAGCAGCCTGCGTCACCTTGAATCGTAGCCCCACGCGCGCCTCCATCCAACGGTTGCCTTGGAGCCAGTAGGGGTCGGAGAATTCTTTTCCGAATCCCAGACGCCTTAACGGGGCTAACAGGCAGAGCAAATGCCCATTTTCATGGGCTTCAGTGGGAGCTCTCCCCCCAACTCCGGCCTCAAATATGTGGGCCTTCCTTCGGCTAGAAAAAAGGAGGCGGCCCGAGATGGCGGGGACAGGTGGAAAATCTCCCCAGGCAGCCGGTAAACTCGTAAACTGCGGCTGGTGTAGAGATGATAATGGGACCCGATCACCGATTTCTCGTGGTGATTTCACATATTAGAGGATGCGGATGGTTGATATCTATCATCCATAAAAAATCTAACGGTCCAAAACTCATCACCATCAGGGATGGCGGGGGCAAGGACGGCACACCACTCCTCGTCCCCGTCCCCCACGATGACCCACATTCACTGTAACTAAGGACCAATTCTAAACTTTATTAGTAGTTTCGGCCTATAAAATTGAAGCCCAATAACCAGTATATATATATATATATATATATATATATATATATATATATATATATATATATATATATATATATATATATATATATATATATATATATTATATATATATATATATAATAACCCTACTCACCAACCTTTCCTATCTCCTATTCTTCCTCTGCACTGAGCCACCTCTACAGCGCCGCCGCCACCGTCGCTCCAGACGCGTTCGCCACTGCATCCCCTCGCGCAAGCGTGGTCCCGCCCCCCAACCATCGACGCGAGAGCCGTCTCTAGCGTCATCACGCCGCCCACCGCCTCCAGCTGTCGTCGCGCCGTCCGTCGGCTTCATCCGTCCTCCCGCGCGGCGCCGTGGCCAGGAGACGAATGTCGTCCTCGTCCATCGCCAGCATGTCGTCGTTTCTCTCCCCTGCTGGCTGCTAGCCATAGCTTCGACCTCCCCCATAAGCTCCGACGGTGACAAGCAAGGTGAGCATATGCGGTGACGGGGATAACCGTGGGGATAAATTCATTGTGCAGGGACGAGGATGGATAAAATGTAGCCCCGTCGTGGTAGGCGGGGGCGGGGACGGTGAAATTTTAACACCGCGAGGACAGGGACACGGATGTGACCCCCGACGGTGAATTCCCCATTGTCATCTCTAGGCTGGTGCGGGTTCGGCAAAGAATTCACCGAACCCAAATGGGACAACAACAACCGCTGGATGGAGGCGATTGTGCGGCTAAGATTCAAATTGACGTGGCTCTATGCGCCGCGGCCATGGACC
Organism: Oryza officinalis; assembly: GCA_008326285.1. Taxonomy (NCBI): domain Eukaryota; kingdom Viridiplantae; phylum Streptophyta; class Magnoliopsida; order Poales; family Poaceae; genus Oryza; species Oryza officinalis. The sequence goes on along the minus strand of BDMV01000001.1, from coordinate 3,475,268 downwards.
ATGGGGATGGGTCGGACTAATAACGTGAGCAAAATGCAGAATTTTTTTATTTATATATTTATTTTTTAGAAAAATAGAAAACAATTTCTTGTTTTCAAAAGTTTCTGAAGTATACTCTTCTTCAAAAAAACCTCCCATAACGCCGCGAATGTGACATGGCAGCCTAGCGTACGGGTATATATGGGAATGTAATATTTTTATAATTTGTAAGTAGGTTGTATGAAATTGGATGAGGTTAAATTTTTTATATCAAAATTGAAGAGCTCGATGTAACATAGTTAATAACCTTTTTATTTTGAAGATCGTTCTTAAATATTCATTACAAAATATGATATATATATTTCAAACAATCTCCGATTCAGACAAGCCCTATATATATCCGAGTCGTAGAGCTGGACAATATCTATAGTAACTTTGTAGTTTATAATTTTTTTCATTTAGAGTGTCAAATAAGCACTACTAGTATTTCTTAGTAATGAAAACATTTTTTCAAAAATATTTGTATTTGCATTTAGATGTCAAATAAATGTGTTACTAGTTTTCGTAGTAGTGAAAACTAGCGGGAAAAGTCTAAATGCAAATACAAAGTTTCATACCCCCGGGAAAGGTAGGTCTATCATGTCACGTTTGTTGCCCATAGATCGGAGTACATATTTCTGTAAATTTGAAAACAACAATATGTTTTCTTTAAAAAATAAATATGTGAATAAAGAAAATTACAAGCTGCACTGCTGTCGTGTCTCTACTTGATGTGATCCATTAGAGAACATATTGGGCTGGAACTGCAAGAAGCCTGAATCCTAGCCGCAGGTCTCCATCCAAAGGTTTTCTCTGACCCAGTGGGGGACGGAGAATTATTTTCCGAACCCCTCAGTTACATCGTTTTAGCTTAGCTATCGCCGGCAACGTAATGTGCTCACGCATTGCGTGGCCGCCGCGATCGATATGAGCACATGATCAGTATACAAGCAAGTTGATTTTATCTTTATTTATTCCTTCGTGCAAACGCACTCACAACACAGTACAACAAGGACACAGAATACAACAGTTCATAGGACTAGCACAAACCATCAAACCCGAGTGGAAACACCAAACAGTTCAGAGTGAAACATGCATGACGCGCCTTGACCTTGACATATATACTTACGTTCTCATCACCATTTCATGGGCTTAGCCAGAGATCTCGATGGCCTTCACCTCGGGCTTCTTCACCTCGGCCTTGGGCACGGTGACCGTGAGCACTCCGTTCTCCAGTCCGGCCTTCACCTGGTCCACCTTGGCGTTCTCCGGCAGCCGGAATCGCCGCATGAACTGGCCACTGCTGCGCTCCACGCGGTGCCACTTGTCGTTCTTGTCCTCCTCCTCCTTGCTGCGCTGGCCACTGATCACAAGCACGTTGCCCTCCTCGACCTCCACCTTCACCTCCTCCTTCTTGACGCCGGGGAGGTCGGCCTTGAACACGTGCGACTCCGGCGTCTCCTTCCAGTCGATGCGTGCGTTGGCGAACGCGGCGGTGTCGTTGTCGGAGTTGGCCGGGACGACGGAGCGGAAGACGCTGTCGAAGGGGTCCCAGAGGTCGAGGGAGAACGGGTCGAACACGTTGCTGCGCCTCACGAGCGACATGGCTATTGGCTAGGCAGTTGCTTGGGTCTCGGGCGGATGGGAAGAAGAGAGTGTGTGCTTTGGATGGTTTTTGCTTTGATTCGACTATGAATTAGTGTGATGCGATCACTTGCCCTGCCTTCAATGCGGAGATGCGAAGCAAGACGGGAGTATTTATAGGTTCGTCAGAAGCTGGTCTTGAAGCATCTCGAGTGATCTCCACTTTCTCTACCTGATGTTCTTTTTTCTTTCCAGATCAGCTTATTTCCTTTGTCTCTGTCCAGAAGAGCCGACTCTCTTCTAGACTAGTCTCCCGCTTGCTGAAGCCTGGAGCTCTCTGTTTTATGATTTCATTAATTAGTATGTACTATCTTTTTTTTTTAGGAAATTATTTATTTATCCTCTAAAGTTAATCGATTTAGACATTTAGGCTTTATTCTTTTGACGTGTTCCCAACCCTTCCCTCTCGTTTTTTGCGCGCACGCTTTTCAAACTACTAAACGGTGTGTATTTCGTAAAAAGTTTATATACATAAAAAAATTAAATTAATTTATTTTTGAAAAAAAATTAACTAATACTTAATTAATCATATGCTAATGAATTGTTCCGTTTTTCGTGTGCACTGTGTGTTTGGAACACAAACGAACAAAGCCTTGTAAAATTCACTCTCCTGTACTGCCCCTCATTCTCATTTTTCTATATTTTACTTGTCATTTCAGTACGTTTTCATCGATTTACCATTAATTCGGGATAGACAAAATAAATCGAAACCAACCAAACTAACAGAGAATGAGACCAAGAATTCCGGTCTCTAGTTCTTACGCATTAGCCTCTTAACCGAATTAACATTAACCAAAATTCTAAATAAGTATTTTTTTCTCAAAATATAACGACGTGATACAGGATGGTATACATGAGACGGAGGAAGTTTCATGTTTGAACATTAAAATTAAAACTTCTATCTTGGTGACTTGGTGTTATATATAATTTGTTGTTGTGATTGTTTACTTTCAAAATATGTCCTAAAACAAGAGAAATGTTGTAAAATTTATTGTTGATTTTGGATATCCACAAATTTTGGTCATGAGTGAAAACCGAACGGTCCACTCCTACTGTTATTAGGTGGGTTAAAAGACGGCTTTGTTCTTAACTGTTTTATGTCAGAGCCGTAATTTTATACTTTCTTTTGAGGATAATTTTTATACTACGGAGTAGCTTATTGCGAACTTTACGGTTGAATACCGAATGAATAGGTTGGCAAGCAGTGGGTCGCTGATTAATCATTCGTTGTTGTGCAGAAGCATCTCGTCTTGCAGCTACCTGATTAAGTATATGTGATTAACACTGGAAAAATCTGGAACAAAAATTAAGTCTGGCTGGTCTTTCTAAATACTCCGGTGTACTAAGTACTCCAAATCTAAGTAGGCAATCATTGATTTCATCCAGACCAGCACTTGGGGGGGAGTGTGGAGACTAGTCTGGACTGGAAAGCAAAGCCTTTTCTAGAAGGGAGCAGATCAAATCAGGAGCACCGAAACAGAAGTAGAAGACTCGAGAGGCCTCAAGAACGTCCAGTGTCAGCTCCTGGACATCCTATAAATACATGCGCCGCTCTTGAGCTCAAACCTAACCGAGGTAAACACAACAAACAGACTTGCATACGTCCCAAACCGCACTCTTGCAATCACTTCAATTCCGTTCCATTTCAATAGCCAACAACTTCGCACCAGAAACCCCAAGCAGCTAGCAACCATGTCGCTCGTGAGGCGCAGCAACGTGTTCGATCCATTCTCCCTCGACCTCTGGGACCCCTTCGACAGCGTCTTCCGCTCCGTCGTCCCGGCCACCTCCGACAACGACACCGCCGCGTTCGCCAACGCACGCATCGACTGGAAGGAGACGCCGGAGTCGCACGTGTTCAAGGCCGACCTCCCCGGCGTCAAGAAGGAGGAGGTGAAGGTGGAGGTGGAGGAGGGCAACGTGCTGGTGATCAGTGGCCAGCGCAGCAAGGAGAAGGAGGACAAGAACGACAAGTGGCACCGCGTGGAGCGCAGCAGCGGGCAGTTCATGCGGCGGTTCCGGCTGCCGGAGAACGCCAAGGTGGACCAGGTGAAGGCCGGACTGGAGAACGGCGTGCTGACGGTCACCGTGCCCAAGGCCGAGGTCAAGAAGCCAGAGGTGAAGGCCATTGAGATCTCCGGCTAAGCGCTTGAAGATGTAATCGGTGAGGGAAGAAATCATGTTCGGTGTGAGTAATTCAGTGTGTGTTTGTTTGGTCGTGCAAGTATGGTCTGCTGCGTGTCCTGTTGGGAGTCCCTGAGTGGCTGAGTTGGCCGGTTTCATGTATTCCTTTGTGAGTACTTGTGTAATCGCCTTCTTATTTCTTGCTCGTTGAGGAATAAATAAAGAGCTTTTCAGGTTGCAAACAGCTTGCAAATGTTTTTCAATTCCGATGTGATATATACTGTGTTATAACGCTCTTGACAACAGTTACTCCTAGGTGTGTGGTGGTCTGATTTGAGACTTCAGCCGTAGAAATGGAGTGTGAGTAGAGTCGATAAATTTCAGGTTATTTTATTTTTTAAGTAAATTTCTTAAAACCCACGATTTATAAGGTTTTAAGTTACAGAAAACAACATCGTATAGGGGCCAATATGTATGGAGGTGAGGTTTTAAAAACTTTAGAAACAGAGTTTCGTTTCACCAGTCATAACACCTAGAATACAACTTCGACCATATAACTCATTTAAGAAATCAGATTTGACACATTTACTTAAATTTACTTAGGCTAGATTTTGAAATTTTTAGTAGAATTGTTTATCCGTTTACAGCTGTCATCGGTTGGTCAATTACTGATAATTCATCAAACGACATATTAACGATAAAAAAATATGGTTAAAATTTTTATTCATGTGTATTTCGTGACTTAAATGTCAATATTGAAATAAAACTACAACGAGAAAATTTTAAATTTAAATTTAAATTTAAATTTTGTGATCCAAATTTTAGTATCGGTATATACGTTGTAGGATAAAAGATATATTCTTTAGCACTTCTGACCAATGCATGCATATTTAGCAACCAACTTTTGTCAAGTTAATGACTAAAATACAACTTAATTACTATCAACCCTCATGTGAAAAAGGAAGGATCTGGATGCTACTATTATATCTTCTTTACAGCTATGATTTGGCAAGGCTAAAGGTGCTTTCGGGACGGAACGTTTCCTCCGGGCACGAAAACAAGTTAACTTATTAACGTATAATTAATTAAATATTAATTAAAAAATTTTAAAAATAAATTAATATGATTTTTTTCAAACAGCTTTCCTAAACACACGTTTAGCGGTTCATATAATGTTTACATGAAAAACAAGAAAATAAAATTTAAGAAAAGAGAGAAAAATACATCAGTTACATTGGCCCTACCAATATATTTCATGACGTCAAACCAAAACAACCCTAATGAAAAAGGGAGTACATATAAAACTTGAAGTGAATTACACTGTATCATCTTTTGTTGCCATAGTTTTACTTTGACCACTTCTATTCCAATCTGATCACTTTGGACTAACTAAATTTGTATTTGTTGCATCCGTCCAAAGTGATAATACTAGATTGATCCAAAGTAAAACTACAACCAAAAAAAATGACCCAAAATATAATTCACTCAAAAACTTCTCAATAAGGCAGCAACTATGGCAGTGATTTTGACCTTTCAGTCATGGGCCTGACCTGCATTGTAAAATAACGTGGTTGTTTCGTGAATTCAAACTCAAATGTGTTTTTCTTTCACAATTTGCCGTTAAAAATATGTTTCGCAACTCAGGCCCCGTTCGGAAGTGATTAACTTCCTGATAAAGATTATCGTGGCACGCTTTTCAAACTGCTAAACAGTGCGTTTCGTGCAAAAATTTTCTATATGAAAGTTGTTCTAAAATATCAGATAAATTCATTTTTCAAGTTTGTAATAATTAAAACTTAATTAATCGCATGTTAATGTCACCTCGTTTTACGTGAAACACTTTATTTTATCTTTATCTTCATCTTCAGGAGATTCAAACACCACCTCACTGCTTCCAGTGAAAGCAGAAACAGTGAATCGAAGCATTCCCGAAACCCACTGGAATGATCAGTACTCAGGCTGCGTTCGATTCTTCTTTGTGAGATAAAAGTTTCGGATACTCGTGATACGTTTTTCAAACTGTTAAACGGTGTGTTTCGTGCGAAAATTTTCTATATGAAGGTTGTTCTAAAATATCAAATAAATTCATTTTTCAAGTTTGTAATAATTAAAACTCAATTAATCACATGTGAATATCACCTCGTTTTACGTGAAACACTTAATCTTCATCTTCAGAAAATTCAAACACCACCTCACTCTACCATGTACAGTGAAATACTCCTGAGGGTTTGTGAGGCCCACGTGTCAGCAGAGGACCCTCTCTCCCTCAGCTGTGCACCATTGAGTATGATCAGTACTGCCCATGTGCCTGGGGCCACACTAGCCGGCAATCGGTTCTCCTAGTTTCTCATTCTCAAATCAATCATTTCATACACGCTAAGATTTGATCGGAATTAAAGTACCCTACATCAAAGATGCACGATATGTGGGGAAAAAAAAGAAATCTTTAAGAATCCGAGATTACTCAAGAGCAAATTAAGGTGGGTCCCGCTTTCTAGAGGCTAATGGAGTATTGGACGTTTATCACATCGTTTGATATATTGGAGAAAAAAACAAAATGACATATTTACAAATAAAAAATAATTTATAAATAAAATTTTTATATACGTGTTTTTAACGATCTAAAAACATAAGACTGAAAAATAAACCACGATAAAAAAACCTCAAAATCAATTCTAAATTAAAAATTAAAAATTTAAATTTTAACTGATAAATATAAACATAAGCGATAAGCGAAAATAGGAGGCTAGGAGTAACGGAAGCAGAGTGTGATGCAAAGCGAAACGACCAAGAACCAAAGAAGTCTCAGAGAGTTCAGGACAGATTGGTTGTGAACCTATAAACATCCTGCCTTATTCCCCAACATCCATCCATCCAGACAAGACTGAAGCATTTGATCGAGCTCCCAACAAACACTCGTTCCAAACTTCCTCCAATCCACTGCTTACAAAGAAACCTAAAAAGCTAGCGATCCACGACAATGTCGCTCGTGAGGCGCAGCAACGTGTTCGACCCATTCTCCCTCGACCTCTGGGACCCCTTCGACAGCGTCTTCCGCTCCGTCGTCCCGGCCACCTCCGACAACGACACCGCCGCGTTCGCCAACGCACGCATCGACTGGAAGGAGACGCCGGAGTCGCACGTGTTCAAGGCCGACCTCCCCGGCGTCAAGAAGGAGGAGGTGAAGGTGGAGGTCGAGGAGGGCAACGAGCTTGTGATCAGTGGCCAGCGCAGCAAGGAGAAGGAGGACAAGAACGACAAGTGGCACCGCCTTGAGCGCAGCAGCGGGCAGTTCATGCGGCGGTTCCGGCTGCCGGAGAACGCCAAGGTGGACCAGGTGAAGGCCGGACTGGAGAACGGCGTGCTCACCATCACTGTACCCAAGGCCGAGGTGAAGAAGCCAGAGGTGAAGGCCATTGAGATCTCTGGCTGAGAAGGAGAGCCCAATGAAGAAGCTCGAGTCCGGTCGTGTCAGGTCCATGTGGGGTGAGTCTCGTGTGTGTGGCAGTCGTGTGGTGGTCTCCGCCAATGTAGTGTATCCTGGTTAGACCGGAGCACAACATTGGTTTACTCTTATGTTTGGTCCTTGGAATTGTCTCATGGCGTCTGAATGAATGAGTAAATAAAGTGTTTCACCATTTGCAGAACAGTGATTCCATTCGCTGAGACGTGCAGATCTAAGTTGAACAACGTCCTGTCCTATTATGGGGTATGTTTGGTTTATTGCCAAAATAAACCATACCACTCGTCGACAAACCAAAAGTTTGACAATACCAATTCCTTGTAGGCCTGCTCCTGTACTCCTTATGTCAGCCTGTTCGTTTTCCAAATAATCGGCCCAGTTTGTTTTCTTAGGTGATACCCAGTTTCTGTCGGCCCAGCAAAAATCTTCAGCCCGGTTACGACGTCACCATCCTCAAGCGAAGCCATCCCGACCCATACTATCCCAGAACAAGGAATAAGTTCAGTTTTGAGTCCCTTAACTAGTAATCGAATCTTATTCGTATCTTTGAATCACAAAACCAGATATTTTGAACCCTTAACTATTAAAACCAATTGAATTTAACTCCCTCGGTGATTTTGAAGGACGGTTTTGCTGACGTGGCGTCTACGTGACGCTTATGTGGCATTAGAATTAAAAACATATATGTGGGAGTCTGACGGAGCGTGGAGCTCCTCACCGGGAGACCGTGCGGGCCTCCCTTTGCCAGTTCGGCCGGGGGCGCTAGGTGAGGTTCTTCGCCCTCGATCTAAGGAACGTCAGCGAGAGAGGAAACGCACAAAACACGGGCGACGTAGACAGGTTCGAGCCGCTGAGAAGCGTAACACCCTACTCCTGTGTTCTGGTGGATCTGGAAGTCTCCAACCATACAAAGAGAGTTCGGCCTCTAGAGTGTATCGGCCGGAGTCCGATCCGATCCCTCTTTTTTTTCCTTTTTTTTTCTTCTTTTAGGCCTGGGCCTCCTTTTATATGGCAAGGGGTTACCACACGGGCCTCTAGCTGCCTAAGAAAGAAAACATTCTTTTACAAATAGGGCTGTCCTACTGCCGGAAGTGACCTCTGACAGACGCCGCGTCACGCCTCTGCTCAGCCAGCCGGCTCATCCGGGGAACGCCCGTTTCAACCTTCATTAAACGGCGGGCGACTTCCTCGCCACGCCCACGCCGAAATCTGGAATGGATCTGACCGGGACTGACATACCAACTCCAGGAGTTAGCACGCCGGCTCCGGCTAGGGGCGAGAGACAAGGGGCTCTCATCATTCTGATGGGACGGGGCGAGGCGTGCCGCAGGCCGCCTGTTGCCACCTAACCCGCGATCTGACCGGTCTATGACCGGTCACACACCGCGACCGGTCACGGACCGGACAGGCATGCGCTGCACCGCATTAAATACGGCGTAGTGCGCTCGTCTGAACCGCCATAAATGCGGTTAGGTGAGCCCTGCTGCGCTCACCTAATGTCACGCCCCAAACTGGCCCCGGGCGGAGACCAGGATAGAGCGGTCCAGATTGACCTGTATGCCTGTACCAGTCCCAGGAAATAGCGCTGGTACAACAGGAAGACAGAATATCACAACAACAGCGGTCTCTTTATTAAGAGTAGGATTACAACCAAGGTTGGAACTGCGGACAGAACCCGAGTTCACAACAGCATTACAAAAAGGCGGAAGCGGAAAGCGGAGACTAGCCCTAAGCCACAAGCAAAGCCTTGGGGAAGGCCGAAACCCTACTACTGCTCGAAGTCGGCTTGCTCCTGGAAGAACTCTTCATCAGCAGGGTCCACCTCTTCATCTTCGAGAACTGGGGGGGGTTTAATTATATAGAGCAAGGGTGAGTACGGGAGTACTCAGCAAGTCAGGGGAATTAAGTGTTTAATGCAAGCTTCAAGGGAAAGCCAGTTATTTTTCACAATTGATTTTAGTTTAAGACTTTAGAAACATCTAAGTAAGTGCTTCTCAACGACACGGATGAGAAAGTGCGTCTCATCCGGCCGGAGCAGTGAAATTGTATCGATTGATTCTTGTCGGCACGAGAGGCTCCCTGCCAATCGTTCACCGACCCGGCTGCCCAACAGCCACAACTCACACACGCCGGTACGAGAGGCTCCCTGCCAATCGTCACCGACTCCGGCTGCTTCAACAGCCAGTCACCATCGGTACGAGACTCCCTGCCAATCGTCACCGACTCCGGCTGCTTCAACAGCCTTAAACCAAGCACAGAACGGAAAACCTCACACCAACAGCAGTTCACAAGGTGTTCAATAAAACTACGCTAAGGAATCACCTCACATCCGCCCATGACCGTGGGCACGGCTGTTCGAACAGTTGTTAACCTCTGCAGAGGGGGTACACTTTACCCACACGACGTTACTAACCCCGAATCACCCAGCCCGCGACCCTCGGTCACGTCTGGCGACCTTGAGGCTTTCACGACAAGGCATTTCGAAAGCCGACTCAGGGTCATCTTATGCCAACGGGAGGGGTCCCACGGACCAACACCAGGTTAGGTCCCAGACCATACTGTGCCAGGAAGCCCAGGGGTCCTCCCCGACACCACCCCGGCGAATCCACTTGTCCCTTGGCATCAAGATTTCCCTGGCCTAGCTAATTACTCAGCCAGGGGCGTCCCATATCACCCATGTGGTCGTACTTGACATATGCTTGGATGTAATTCCCAAGGAATCGGTCCTTAGAGCGAGAACGGGCAGACCGTACCTCCAGTACGTCTCCCGTACCGCGAGTTTTAGAAACTCACTTTAGTTTTCAAGACACCGACCCAAGTGTCGGGTTTTCCAAGCATTTTGTAAACTCAAGTTTTACCCAGGTGATCAATTTTAAAGTTTGAGGGGAGTCTCGATATTCGTACGCGAGGTACGGATACCGAGGCATCACCTGAGGGGTGACAAGGGTGTTAGGGTATTCAATATATCAAGGAAGGTGAATGCAGCAAATGGGTAGGGCCTGCCGGTTGTATTGCAAACCGAGGCCAAGTGCAAGTGTAACCTAAGTAATGCATAGTTTGCGGAATCAAAATACTTAATTTAAATTATGGTTCAATTGATCAAAGGTGACTTGCCTTGCTCGAGATCTTGAGCTTCTTCCTCGAAATCCGCGCACTGCGGGTCTTCGGGCTCCGAGACTACACGCGAAACGAGACGACTCAACAAAGCGATAAAAAGAAGCCCTATTAAAGACCACTAAGCGTGCCATTAGGTAGATCTCGATTTTTGAGGAATTTTGGAAGTGGAACGGAGTTAATCGGACGAACGGTTGAAAAGATATGAATTTCCGAAGATTAAAGGATTTTCTGGAATAAAGAAAAGGAATTATAATAATTCCCTGGAAAAAGAAAAGAAGGAGGGACTGAAATTAGACTTTATTTTGGGCGGCTAAGGGCAGCCCAAAGGATTAGAACGGGCGCGGCCGAATTAATTGGGCCGGCGGCCCGAAGGGAATCGGCCCATGGCCGACATTGCCGGCCGATGGCCGCCGATGGCAGGGCAAATGGCCGATGGGCCTAGCGGCCGATGGGCCGGAGGCCGATGCCGGGGCTGAGCAGGCCGGCGCTTGAGGGCGCGGCCCACGGGCAAAGGCCGAGGTGGCCGAGGGGG
>BDMV01000001.1:3450820-3464270 GCA_008326285.1 Oryza officinalis | reverse complement strand
GAAGAGGTGGACCCTGCTGATGAAGAGTTCTTCCAGGAGCAAGCAGACTTCGAGCAGTAGTAGGGTTTCGGCCTTCCCCAAGGCTTTGCTTGTGGCTTAGGGCCAGTCGCCGCTTTCCGCTTCCGCCTTTTTGTAATGCTGTTGTGAACTCGGGTTCTGTCCGCAGTTCCAACCTTGGTTGTAATCCTACTCTTAAATAAAGAGACCGCTGTTGTTGTGATATTCTGTCTTCCTGTTGTACCAGCGCTATTTCCTGGGACTGGTACAGGCATACAGGTCAATCTGGACCGCTCTATCCTGGTCTCCGCCCGGGGCCAGTTTGGGGCGTGACAGATATGATGACGACGTTTTTCGCAGTAGCCGAGCGCAATTAATGCGCACACGATCTGCCCCTCCTCAACCGCCACGGCCGCACGGCTGCCGCGTGCGCCGCGGACGGGCGTGATGGGTTAGTGGAGGCGTGGGCGCGGGATACGAGGGGGCAAGGTAGTGGGCGCGGAGAACGAGGAGCCGGGTGTGGTGTTGGCGAGGGTATAAAGGCGCCGAGGAAGGGAATCGCTTCCCTTCCCTCGCCATCCTTCCCTTGTCTCCGCCACTTGTGCCCCAGCTCTTCGTTTCTTGTGCCCTACCCTTGCCGCACGCGCTCGCTCTCAAGCTCCCCCTCCGCCGGCGCCATGGCACGGGGCTCCGCACCGCTCGACGGTAGCGTGCTGCCGCCTTCCCGCATCACGAGCGAGAGGCAAGCCGGGCTGCCGCGCCGGTTCATGCCGGAATCTGCCACCGGCCGGGAGGTGGTCGCGCTGGGCGAGGGACGCCCGGCGCCACACTACCCGGGGCGGTCCGTTTTCTTCCTTTCTTTCGCAATGGGGGGGTTGGTCCCGCCATTCTCTACTTTCTTCGAAGATTGGGAGGGTTAATTAAGTAGAGCAAGGGTGAGTACAGAAGTACTCAGCAAGCCATGGGAATTAAGTGTTTAATGCAAGCTTTAAGGGAAGGCTGGTTATTTTCGCGTTCAGTTTTAGTTTAAAGTTTTCAGAATCAACTAAGTGAGTGCTTCTCAACGGCTCGAATGAGAAAGTGCGTCTCATCCAGCCGGAGTAGTGAAATGTATGAATTGATTGCATCAGCATGAGTGGCTCCTTGCCAACAAATTCACGGGCTTCCCGAGCCTTACTGTTCCCGACAACCACAAAATAAGCATTTGAAAGCATTCCCTTACACCAACAGCAGTTCACAAAGCAGTAGTAAAACAAAACTACGGTAGGGAATCACCTCACATCCACCCATGACCGTGGGCATGGCTGTTCGAATAATTTGTTAACCTCTGTAGTGGGGATACATTTTACCCACACGATGTTACTAACCCGGGTCATCCAGCCCGTGCAGCGCAGCCACGTCTGACGACTTTGAGGCTTTCACGACAAGGCATTTCGAAAGCCGACTCAGGGTCACCTTATGCCAACGGGAGGGGTCCCACGGACCAACACCAGGTTAGGTCCCAGACCATACTGTGCCAGGAAGCCCAAAGGTCCTCCCAACACTACCCCGATGAATCCACTTGTCCCTTGGCATCAAGATTTCTCTGGCCTAGCTAATTACTCAGTCAGGGGTCTCCCATTTCACCCATGTAGTCACACATGTTATGTTTGGATGAAATTCTGAAGGAATCGGTACTTAAGGCGAGAACGGAAAAACCGTACCTCCAGTACATCTCCCGCACCACGAGTTTTGGAAACTCATTTTGTTTTCAACGCACTGACCAAGGTGTCAGATTTTTTTAAAGATTTTATAAACCCAAGTTTTACCTAGTTGATCATTTTAAATTTGAAGGAAGCCATGGTACTCGTACTCAGGGTACGAATATCGAGGCTTAATATAGCTGGCGACAAGGGTGTTTAGGTCATTCAATAATCAAGTAGGTAAGGCTTGCCGACTATATCGCAAACTGCGGCCAAATTGTCATGTGTAACCTAGAGAATGCATAATTTGAGAAATAAAATACTTAATTTCAAAATATGGGTTTAATTGATCAAAGGTGACTTGCCTTGCTCGAGATCTTGAGCTTCCTCCTTGAAATCCACGCACTGCGAGTCTTCGGGCTTCGAAGCTACACGCGAAACGAGGTGACTCCACAAAACGGTCAAAAAAAGCCCTATTAAAGACCTCTAAGCGTGCCATTAGATAGATCTCGATTTTTGAGGAATTTTGAAAGTTGAACAGAGTCAATCGGATAGACGGTTGTGGAGGTATGGATTTTCTAAGATTTAATGATTTTATGCCTAAAGAAAAAGGATTTATTAAATCTCTTGGAAAAAGAAAAGAAGGAGGGACAGGAATCGGACTTTGTTTCGGGCGGCTAGGTGCAGCCCAAAGGATTAGCGTGGGCGCGGCCGAACAAATGGGCCGGTGCGCGAGGGAAGCGACCCACGAACACGGCGTGGCGCGAGCGGAGGCCGAGTGGGCCGAGGGCGGAGGCGGCCCACGCGAGCAAAGCGGCTGCGGGAAGGGAGGCCAAGTGGGCCAAGCGAGGACGCGGACCACGAGCACGCGCGCAAGCAGGCCGATGGACAGCAGTCCACCGCGCGGGGTCCCGAGCAGGGCCCACCCGTCGTTGACGTGGCTCATGCAAACTAGGTGCACGGAGAGAGCGGCGCTAAGGTTCGGTGGACTGAGAGCGAGATTCGTGCGCCAGGTGGACTCATGCGCGACGGGCCCACACGCAGCCTCATGGCTTTCCGTGGACCGCGCGCACGGGAAGGAAGGAGGAGTGGCGGGCTGGCGCTCACGTGGCACTGACGTGACACCACGTCGAACGGTGGGAGGAGGAAGAAACACCGGCTCCATCCGAGATGGCGCACGACGAGTCCGACGTGGGGGAAAACACCAGAGTGATGGGCGGCACGAGAGGAAGGGAGCCACCGACTCGGATTCGACGGAAAGGGGCTGGAGGCGGCGAAATGCGACGGCGCACATCGCTGATGGCGGAAGAGGGGAACCTCGCCGAAGTGGCTAGCAGTCGATTTGGCGAAGGGGGAGCACCTACACGCTCTCGGGGTCACATCCTGAGCAATAGTAGGGATGGCACGGCACCCTAGCGCAAGGGCGACGACGAGCAAAGCTCGGCACCAAGCGGCAGCGAATCGGCGAGCGAAGGCAAGCGACGGTGGCGCTAACAGAGTGCCTACGGGCGCGGAAAGGCGGCGGCGAGCTAGATAACGCCTAGGGACAGGAGAAAATGGAGAGAACCGAGAAGATTACTGTAACGTCCCGCCTCCACGAGGCCGGGCCCGCTTACATCTAGCAGCTTAACTAGGACATAGACTGCCCTCACAAACCAACACCCTTAGATATCTCTAGGCCAAGCACGCTTAACTTTAGAGTTCTTTGGAGATGGGATTTCGGAAAAGAAGTTGCAACTTGTTGGCATAAGTATCCTATCAATCCTATTATGCATTGGGCCGGGGTGTTACATCCTCACCCCCTTAAGAGATCGACGTCCTCGTCGATCAACCCCAAGCCAGGAACTCCCTCCAGTGCCAGCGCATGTGCCATGCTGTGTGACCATACCGGGTCCAAACCAGCCATGCGCACCATGCCTGCGCAACTGCGACACGCGCCCGTGAAACCGCGAGAGTCGGATCTGATACCATACTGTAACGTCCCGCCTCCACGAGGCCGGGCCCGCTTACATCTAGCAGCTTAACTAGGACATAGACTGCCCTCACAAACCAACACCCGTCTTTTCTGTGCACTTTGTGCTCACTCGTGCGCACCCGGGAAGGACTTCCCGGTCGGTCACCCATCCCTAGATTTCTCTAGGCCAAGCACGCTTAACTTTAGAGTTGTTTGGAGATGGGCTTCCGGAAAAGAAGTTGCAACTTGTTGGCATGAGTATCCTATCAATCCTATTATGCCTTGAGCCGGGGTGTTACAATTACCGAGGGGAGGAGTTTGCCGAAAAAGAGGCCAACGGTGTGAGACGTGATCGTCTCGGCCTCGGGCTGAGGAAGGAGAGCGGTGCCCGAAGTCCCCTTCATGCGTCCTTAAGCGACGGTCGACCACAATGGAGCGGTGACGGAGGAAAACGGTGGGCGGTGCTTGGAGGAGGAGTTTGGCGGCGAAGCAATCACGGCCGAGCGAGGGAGCGGTGCGGCTTTATAGGGGCGGCAAAGACGGTAGAGGCTTAAAGGCGGTTCAGGAGAGGCGGTGGAGGCGCGCGGAGAGCTGGCGCTTTCCAGCGCTAGCGGCCAAGGCGGTGGCGGCCGTGACGTCGGTGGCGGTCAGGAAAAAGAAAAATAAAGGAGAAAAAAGCGCGACGGTCTCCTTGCCGATTCGGGAAAAAGGAGCACGGAGAGAGAGCGAGAGAGAGGGACACTGCTCTCTCCTTGGATGCTTGCGCAGAGCAGCAGTGTTGGGCAGAGATGGCGTCGGCGATGACAACGTGGCGGTTCGGCGTGGAGCGGTGACAGGGCGACGTCGACGCCAGGGGATGACGGTGGGTACGACCGGGCGGTCGGCCACGACGCTTGGCGGGCGCGATGAAAATAATCGGCAAGCACCAGTGGGAAGCGGCGAGGGAAAGAGAAAACGAGGGAAGGAACAAGAGAGTGATGGCTTTTTCTCTCGCACGTGGCGCGCGGGCCGGGGTAGCATAGCCCAAAGGAGGGAGAAGGCCGAGAGAGAGAGGCGAGGAGATGGGCCGGCCGGGAAGCGGCCCGAGAACTAGAGGGAGGCAAAATATACCTTGCCAAAGATTTTGAATTTTGGAAGGATTAGTGTTTGGATTCGAATTCCGATTTCGCGATTTCTTCAGGATTTGAGTAGGGAGAGCACAAGATCTTGGCACACACTCGAAACACAACAGGAGAGCAACTTCGCAAATAGGGTTTTTAATAATTAGGTTTTCTCACTAACGCCACGACGGAATGAGCGTTACACTCCCCACGAACGGCCGAAGGGGAGAAAAGAGAAAGAAAGAGAGAAGGGATAGTGGAAGGAAGAAGAAAGAGAGAGAGGATGACATGTGGGTCCCATATGTCAGTGGCCCCCACAATTTTTTTTGTGTGTGAATGACAAATGGGTCCCACATATTTGTTTTTAATTCTAATGCCACCTACGCATCATGTCAACGCTATATACCAGATCAACACTGCTACGTAGACGTTACGTCAGCAAAACCGTCCTCTAAAACCATCGAGAGAGTCAAATTACACCGGTTTTAATAGTTAGGTGATCGAGATATCCGCTATTGCGGTTCAGGGATACGAATCAGATTTGGCCACTAGTTAAGGAAGCCAAAATGAACTTATTCCCCCAGAACAAGGCCTATCCTTTCCTTAGAGGCGGCATTCAGCAGGCCATAAAAGAATCAGCCCAAATAATTCCCCGACGTTTTCAGCCGTGCCAGATCACGAGTACGCCTGCAGCCAGCCGGCAACGCGTGCAAAAAGTTGCTGCGCCACCACAGAGAGTACGCCGGCATCCAGTCGGTCAACCCAGGATGCACCCTATCTCTTCCCCTTCTTTTGTGTGTTTCAACTCGTTCCCAACTTGACTTGTTCGGATTGATTGATTGATTGATTGACCGACCCCCACGATCGGCAAAAACGTCTCCGCCAGTGCCCCTCGCGACAGATTTCGTGGGAGCAACGCTGGCGCGGCGTCCCCGACAATCCGTGCCGCATTCCGTACCTTCGTCTTTGCTTGCTTGGTTGGAGTAATGGTCTGCAACTGTGCGTCGCTACCTCTCCGCAGCCTCACCCATTAATTCCAGACCTTCGCTTGTCAATTCGTGTGCTACTTGTTGCGAGGCCATTCATCAACCTCACGGGACCCGACCCAACTACTTGTAGTGCTTTTCATCAAACAGTCTGTCTGATGCACTCTTCAGATTTTTTTTTTTGGTTCGAGATGTATCTGTTCCGAATTGCTGACCCCCAGTAGATTAGTGGTGGTAACAGCCTAACATGCACTGTTATACGGCCACGGGCACGTTCCTTTAGTCTTTACAGCTGACGTGGATCAAACTGAGCTTACAATATTATCGAGGGCACATGAAAATGCCCCAAATACTGGAGTAGAAAGTTAATTTAAAAAACTTTCTGAAAAAATAATACTGATGCCATACCGTAAGACAAAAAGAATGGGGGCCTAGGACTACTGATCGATCGCCATGCGGCCTGATCGGTAATGTTCATATGGGGAACACACAGATTTCAGAAGGGAACTAAAATGAAACATGTATTGCATCAAGCAAATAGTAGTATGATTTTGCTACTAGCTTTCTTGTCTTACATCGAGAAAGCTTTTCACACCAAGGTAATTAAACCAAAAAGCACAGCAAGCACCTTACTCGCAAGCACTTTTAACTTATCATCGAGGACAACGTATACGTAGGGATCGTTGGATTGACTGACTTTGTGTGTGCATCGCATCACTACGGGCTGGCCTCGATGGCCTTCGCCTCGGCAGAGGGTGCGACGACGGACGCCGTGGCGGCGGCGGCGATGGCGGGCTTGTCAGCGACCACCTTGGGCACGGTGACGGTGAGCATGCCGCCGTCCATGGACGCCCTGACGAGGTCGACGACGGCGTCGTCGGGGAGGTGGAACCTGCCGAAGAAGGTGGCGCAGCTGCGCTCGATGTGGTGCGACCGCTGGCTCTTCTCCTCCCGCCGGACGCTGCGCTCGCCGGTGATCACCAGCACGTTGCCCTCGTCCACCTCCACCCGCACCTCCTCCTTCTTCACCCCCGCCGGCAGGTCCGCCCGGAACACGTACGCCTCCGCCGTCTCCCGGCTCTCGATGTACGTGTTGGCGAACGCCGACGTGTCGCTCGCCAGCCACGCGTCCGCCGCCACCGTCGTCCCGAAGATGCTGAACGGGTTCCAGGCGTCGAACGCCAGCGTATCAAACAGCTTTACCAGAGACATCTTCACACTCCGATATAGTATAATCCGATCACTATTACTTCTTCTTCTTCCTCACCAGAATGAACTCTCCTTATAGAAGCTTCAGTTTAGAAGCTTTGATGGTTGGATGGCGAGCTGCTGCTGGTGGCAATGGCGAGGCAGAGGGTTTATATAGAAGAGGACGAGAGCCGTGCGTGCCACCGTACATACTGCCTGTAGCTGGAGCGCAGTGGTGTGAACGGGTCAAAACAGTAGCTTTCCAACGGAGAGACCACGAAAGCTCGGCCACGGCTTCACCTTCCTCCCGCCGATCGACGGCGGCGATCGGCGCCACGTCGCCTCCTTCTTCTCCAGCGTGTGAACGATCGAAACGGCGAGCCCCACAGTCGTGCAGTCACTGTACGGCACCTAAATACTGCCTTTTGGACCCTCGCGATGACGACGTCTAATAAGTTTTTTGTTCACATTTCTGCGTCATCTAGCCCTCTCGATGAATCGGTCGTGACGTGGCCGTACACGTGGCAATATCAGATGGCTCGAACGATCTCTGCTTCACTGTAGCTAGCTAGCTAAGCTGCAGGTAAGGTACTACCTAGCTTGATTGCTTTTGGAGTCGAGATAGATAGGTGTGCCCCTCGTGTCCACGGACATTATGACACGCAAAGCTGCAGGCAAGCGATGGATGTGGTGTTGCCGCGTCGCTTTCCGTCAGTTAAGGGTTTTGATGGGCTGATGTGCAAGCCGTTCACACTTTCTCTCCGGCGTCTTATGCAGGCTCCGGTCACCACGTGCGTGTCTGAATCTTGCGTCGTCAATCTCATCACAACCCCCTTGTTACTGTTCCAGAAGATTTCTAGGGCTATTGGTCTCTGAGCTTATCTTGTTTGAGTATTACCGGAGCTTTCCTTTCAGAAAAGTATTGTTACCGGACCGGTAGGTGCATCATCAATTCTGTGTTAGGCAGAAAGCAGTAAATGGCTTGTCACTGGCTTTGCTTTATCGTTTTCAAACTCCCCGTTTCAGTAGCTTGCTCTTGCGGTTACTACGACTGACCACTGCAAAATATTCAGCTGCTGAGTTTTGACTGCCATGTGCAAATTGCGACTTGTTCGCTGAATCGGAGGAGCGATCAATACACTCAGAAGCTCCGAATCAAACACTTCAGAGCACGCAGGGACAAGAGAATAGAAGAGAAGAAGACACTGGTCCAAGCTACAAGTGAGGCTAGTAGCATGTGTTTTTCATTCATGAACCTTCCTGGCCCTCTCAGGAATCAGCTGTGTAGTGGTAGTAGTAGAAGGCCCTGAAGAGTCCAAGAAAGAAACAGGGAGACAGAGCCAATAATTCAGCCAAAACGGTAGGTTTCAGACAGCCATGTTTTTCCACCGTGCCCGGTCCGAATTGTCCATTCTTTGATCAGATGGCACGTACGTTTAGTACGTCCCTGATTCACCAAAGTTTGTAATGGACACAAAAGTCAGTACAAAGATCACAGATTCCCCGTGCCGGGAAAACGTTTTGGGCCACGCAAAAACTCTGATGAAAATATGTGCAGAACAGACCATTCCTCACTGACGGGTACCGATCAACAGCACGTCGAGACATCAATTTCTTCCTTAATTAATGCACTCTAGAGTTTTGCAGGTGAAGACTTTGCTTTCAGTCCTCTAGTTGGGGTTTGCTCTCAGGAATGCTTGGTGGCCATTAGCCAGACAGATCAAATGTGCCATCCTGAATTTAAGTTTGATAGTAGGAAACGTACTTTCATATTCGACTTTTTTTCGGTGCTCACAAAAACTGGATTAGTTCATACAAGTCACTTAGCAGCCACGCGAAGGAATAATTATCACCACCACATGTCAATCCATTTCATTGCTGTATATGTTGGTTTCTTAGCACTTAAGAGATGAGCTGTAGGTTTATGGAGCCTTATCCAAGAAATTCGTCGCATCACTTGCCATCGCTTAATGATGTAGTCATGACATAATTCAGCAGCTTTGCCCGGAGAAAACAACTCATCAGATAAGTGTAACACTGTATTGAATACGGTGACTGTAACTTTGGTTGGAAAGAGTTGCGGTAAAACGATTGAAAAAGATTGTTTGGCCGAGGTTCAGACTTCAGACAACTGGAAGCATATCAATCTGGCAAGGCTGCTTGTTATCTGCTGGTAGGCTGTTGGGCAAGTGGATGTATTATCATGACAATAGTGCTGTTCCTTCTGGACTAGCGAAGAGCGGAACATGACCCAGGATAATAAGCACTCAAGTAGCCAAGAGCCTCTCTTTACCTTTAAATCCACAAAATATCCTCTCCTAGATGTCAACTTCAATGCTAAAATTATCAGAGAAAAAGGTTGGTGTAGTGATGTCTAGCTTCGGCGCCGGCACACTAGTCGTGGAAATCATCAGTTGAAAATTGAACCTCCATCGATGCCTCCCGGTCCGGACAAAGCATCAAAGTTACTAGTACTCCACCTCACTGCACGGAATTGTGAAAGTTTCAGAAAGAAAAAGATGATCACGAGCGGTCAGTTGATAGATTTGATTTGATTGACAGCCACGGCGCCGATGACTATTGCGCGCGCCAACAGATGCCATCTGCATGGCTGATAAACGATCTTCGTCGACACTGGGCCGCAACTAACGAACTCGATCGAGTTGGTGCTTTGATCCAGCAACCTGCGGCGTATCTCGGATACGAGATACCGGGGGGAGAACGTCGTCGGCGAGCAGTACGGCGAGTAGACGCGTTGGCGTTTCGGGGTTTGACTTGTGGAGCGGCACGGCCAGAGGGAAGGCGGCACGCGGTGGTGTTCCGTGTTGGCCGTATAATACGCGGATACGGTAAGGAAAGCGTTACAGACTTACAGTAATGTGATACAGGTTATAGTTGTCGTTTGTCAACCTCAAAACTTGCTTTTAGCAATATTGGACGGCCATTTTTTTAAGTAATCGTTCGTACGTCTCATTGTAGGATGATTAATCTTGTTTACCGTTGTTTATGTTTCGTTACCTATTTTTCAATTGCCTTGAAAAAAATGAATAAGATGTTGAACGCTAAGATCGTTTACCTCTCACTCATTTTTTATATTTTTCACGTGCACGTTTTCCAAACTACTAAACGATACATATTTTTTTAAAAAAAACTATACGAAAGTTGCTTTAAAAAATCATATTAATTTATTTTTAAAAAAACATATTCTCTCTGTTTATATTATAAATCGTTTTGATTTTTTTCTTAGTCAAACTTTGTTAAGTTTGATTAAGTTTATAAAAAAATATAGCAATATTTTCGACACAAAACAAACATATTATCAAAATATGTTAAATGTTAGTTTTAGTGAAACTAATTTCGAGTTATAGATGTTGCTAAATTTTTCTATAAACTTAATCAAACTTAACAAAATTTGACTAAGAAAAAAGTCAAAACAACTTATAATATGAAACAGAGAGAGTAGTTAATACTTAATTAATCATGTGCTAATGAGTCGAGATTAGCTCATAACCCCAAGCAACAAACACAGCCTAACCCTACCATTCTTCGCTTCTTCCTCACACTCCCAGTCCTGCCGCCACCGCCACTGACCATCTTTCCTCATCCTGATCCTATACCTCCTCCACCTCGGTGGGCGGGGGTCAGGTAGTTGACTAGTTACAAGGCAAAGGGAGATGACAACAGATCTGGTGGTGCGGGTTGTTGGAGACGAGAAAGAAAAGAAAGGGCGATAGCATCTTGGCAGGAAAAGGAAGAAAGAGCCAATCCAGTCGAGGTTCCGTACGTCCCTCCCTTCCTCCTCCACACCACTAGCCCAGCCATGCTCTTTCTTCCTTTTCCTGCCAAGACGTTATCACCCTTTCTTTTCTTTCTCGTCTCCAACATCTCGCACCGTTTGATCTGTCGCCATCTCCCTTTGTCTTGTAACTAGTCAACTACCTAACCCCCGCCCACCGTCGGCTCTCCTCTCCTGTGGCTCCGGTGGCACCAACGCCGTCTCACGCCACTCGTAGATTGGCCACCGTCACTCTGGTCATCCTATAATTAAGTTTGGGAAAACCCTGCCTTCCCCTAAACCATCCTGACCCCAATACCTAACTGGAGGAGAAGAGGTGCTCATAGGAGAAGAAGAGGTACATGAATCTCCACGTTCATTCACGGTCAATAAATTTGGGTGAAAATTTTAGGATTTCAGGTGACTGAAATCCAGAGATTCCCTTTTATTTATTTAATGTGAACCAAACCTGTCACTATTCAGTGTACAAAATATCTAGATATCAAATTATGGATGTTCAATTGTAAAATAGTATGAGCATGTTCGATTTATACAGTTGTATGTATTTAAATACATGCATATATTTGCAAACACCAATTTCCTGTGTAGTCTCGAATATTATCCATATTCCGGTTA
Source organism: Oryza officinalis (assembly GCA_008326285.1). NCBI lineage: Eukaryota > Viridiplantae > Streptophyta > Magnoliopsida > Poales > Poaceae > Oryza > Oryza officinalis. Next base: position 3,452,952 of record BDMV01000001.1, on the reverse strand, counting down.
ATCGTTGAACAATATCATCCCAACAACAGTATTGGTCTTTTTAAACATACTAATAAAACCCCACGCGTTGATGCGAAAATGTTATTTTTTAATAAGTAAACATAATGTATGAAATGAACTTATTTATGCTTAGATGATTTGACTTCACTGTGTTACATGATTACATCTTCCATAGATCCTCCAATGTTAGAAATAAGATCAATAGTGCAAATGTTAAAAACAATTGAGATGATAAAAAAAAGCTAAATGATAATATATGCATGGCTTCATGAGAAAAGATCCATAGATGAATGGTCCGATGGTTAAGAACAATTGAGACGAGAAAAGACACCTAGCATTAACTAAATTTAGCTAAGAGCAAATTTTATAGACACGTAGCATTAACTAAATTTAGCTAAGAGCAAATTTTTTAAGTACTCCAGAATATATAGCATTGGCAGTTTGCCACCACGCGAAGCATTTTAGAAAATTCTATTTTGGCTCCTCAACTATAGCCCATCATTCCTTAACCGCGAAAACCAAATACATAGGTTTCCTCGACTATCAAACCGGTTTGTTTGGTCTCCTCGAATGGTTTGGACGATGTCCCCAGCGTGCGCCAGCCAGTGTATGACCGTGGTGAAGGTGGCGGTGAGAGACGGCCTCCTCTCTCCCCTCTCCTGCCGACGAGGCCAACCGCCTCTCCTTTTTTCTCCAGCCGGCGAGGACAACCGCCTCTCCCCCCTCTCAGGCCGCCTCTCCCCTCTTCTCCTGCTGCCCGCTGTCATGCTCACCCGCCGTCGCCCCCTCTCCTCCCTCCCAGGCTCGTCGCCCGCCTCTCCCCCTCCCTCCTCTCTCGCCGCCCACCGCCACGCTCGCCCGCCGTCACCCCCTCTCTCGCAGGCTCACCGATCGCCTCTCCGTCTTCTGCTGTCGGTAGCTGTCACGCCCCAAACTGGCCCCGGGCGGAGACCAGGATAGAGCGGTCCAGATTGACCTGTATGCCTGTACCAGTCCCAGGAAATAGCGCTGGTACAACAGGAAGACTGAATATCACAACAACAGCGGTCTCTTTATTAAGAGTAGGATTACAACCAAGGTTGGAACTGCGGACAGAACCCGAGTTCACAACAGCATTACAAAAAGGCGGAAGCGGAAAGCGGAGACTAGCCCTAAGCCACAAGCAAAGCCTTGGGGAAGGCCGAAACCCTACTACTGCTCGAAGTCTGCTTGCTCCTGGAAGAACTCTTCATCAGCAGGGTCCACCTCTTCATCTTCGAGAACTGGGGGGGGTTTAATTATATAGAGCAAGGGTGAGTACAGGAGTACTCAGCAAGTCAGGGGAATTAAGTGTTTAATGCAAGCTTCAAGGGAAAGCCAGTTATTTTTCACAATTGATTTTAGTTTAAGACTTTAGAAACATCTAAGTGAGTGCTTCTCGACGACACGGATGAGAAGGTGCGTCTCATCCGGCCGGAGCAGTGAAATTGTATCGATTGATTCTTGTCGGCACGAGAGGCTCCCTGCCAATCGTTCACCGACCCGGCTGCACCAACAGCCACAACTCACGCACCTCGGTACGAGAGGCTCCCTGCCAATCGTCACCGACTCCGGCTGCTTCAACAGCCACAAGTCAACACATCGGTACGAGAGGCTCCCTGCCAATCGTCACCGACTCCGGCTGCTTCAACAGCCTTAAACCAAGCACAGAACGGAAAACCTCACACCAACAGCAGTTCACAAGGTGTTCAAATAAAACTACGCTAAGGAATCACCTCACATCCGCCCATGACCGTGGGCACGGCTGTTCGAACAGTTGTTAACCTCTGCAGAGGGGGTACACTTTACCCACACGACGTTACTAACCCCGAATCACCCAGCCCGCGACCCTCGGTCACGTCTGGCGACCTTAAGGCTTTCACGACAAGGCATTTCGAAAGCCGACTCAGGGTCATCTTATGCCAACGGGAGGGGTCCCACGGACCAACACCAGGTTAGGTCCCAGACCATACTGTGCCAGGAAGCCCAGGGGTCCTCCCCGACACCACCCCGGCGAATCCACTTGTCCCTTGGCATCAAGATTTCCCTGGCCTAGCTAATTACTCAGCCAGGGGCGTCCCATATCACCCATGTGGTCGTACTTGACATATGCT